>ML424602.1:71255-360015 GCA_005239525.1 Nicotiana knightiana
CAACGAAGAGAAGATGTTACCAGAAAATGAGAACGTAGATGTGTTCCTATAGTTAAAAAAAGAGAACGAAAGGTTTGGGGAAATTGTTGAGCAAGGTGCAGAGAGTATTGTAGGAATTGAAAATAAATGAGATGTTACCCAACTTAACACCATGAATCAAAGAATCAACTTCCTTACTCACAAATCGGATAACAATTTAATTTATACGCGGTTTTAAAGATATGTGATATAACTTGATACAAATTAAAAAACAGATTGATATTGAAAGTGCTGATAAAGGAACAAATGCAAACCACACGAATTGAACAGTGTTGGTCTTCAAGTTCGATCATCCTCGAACCAAGAAATGCTTCCACTGATATATGAACAAAATAACAAGATGATAAGAGCTAGAAATGACAAAATATTGTTTTATGTTGCGTATTGCTATGTGTGTTACAAATGATCAGGTAAAAAATCCTACTCTTGATACAATTCTGTACAAGGTAAAAAATCTCTTCATTTGCTAATTAATCGGCCTCTCCTTGATACATGCTGGTATTTCTGCTGTAATCCCCAACTGGTCATGAATATTTCGGTCTTTGGTTATATGGCTCGGCGAATTTCTCTCAATCTCATTTGGTCTCGATCTTGTTCGCTCCCAGGATCACGATCTCACTGATATAACTTCATACCTCGGTTCGATATAACCCGAGATCGAGCTTAATCCTGTCACGCTTCACTCTCCATTGGTCACACAATATACAAATCTGATTTTGACCGTATATAGATAGTTCCCTCGTTTTTCAGAGAGAAGATGATGAGAAACGATATGAACTTCCAAATCCAAATTCGATGGATCATGACGTAGGAGAAAAAACTGTTACTGAGACGTCCGATAATGACATAAGAGACAAATAGTTACCAAAATGTCCTGTCTATCCACTTACATAGGCATTAAATGATTGTTAATTACTGGTCGGCCATTACGGGTTCTGAACCGTCATTAGCAGACTATAAATATCCTAAATTTCATTCATCCAAATCTTTACGTTCAAAGCTCCTCATATTCTTGTTGTTCAAAAATCTATCCACTCTCTAACTTTTGTACCCTTTTGCAGCTACTAACCTTACCTTCTTAATTTCCTCTTCTTCTTCTCTGCTCTAAAATGGCGAAAACATCTAAATCTATCCCACAAAAGAAGGCACCGCCTCCTCATCATGACCCGCCGGTAACAGGGTTGTGGCGGAACCACACTCTGAAGAGTTCATTCCTACAGGGTGCCCGACCGTTGCTGATTTTAAGGCCGAAAAAACTTCCTAGGTACCGGGTCGATGCGAGCCAGTCTCGATATATATATAGACGATCACCGATGATCTCCTCGCCGAGATCAAAGAAGATTGCAACTGGGCCAATAAGCATATGGTGGTGCCTTCGCCTAAGGAGTCAATTACTACCTACATGGAGGGTTTTATAAGTGTTTACACTTGCTCCTTCACGTTGGGTCCCTTAGAACGGGTCATTATCACCTTCTACAAGAGGCACGAGGTGACCCTTGGTAAAATTCACCCCTCCTTCTTGAAGATAGTGATTCTTCTCCGTTTCTCCATAAACAAAATCGAGGGGTGTTCCTTCACCCTCGATCATCTTATGCGCCTATATAGTTCCCGACTCTATTGAGGAGGGTTAATCAAACTTGGTTGCCAGCCTAGTAGGGCCCCGTTCTCGAGTATAGATGAGGCTCGGGACCAAGTCCAGATGGGACGATTTGTTCGACCAAGGACTTCGGACTTGATCCCTGCCGAGGACATGTAATTTCCTGAGAAATGAAACTTGAAGAGTAAGTACAAATTCACTTTAAAGACTTTACCTATTGTTTCTCTCCTTCCCTCACTTCTTATCGATGTGTTTGTGGTGAAGATGTGGCTCAGATGCCACATGTAGTTCCCCAACTCAAGGAGTGGGTCACAGACCTTGTGTCTCAAAGACCATATTCGGAGTGTGCATGGATGGAACTTTCAAAGGGTAGGTGTGAGGCCCGTAATCATGGTAAGTTTTCCGTTATGATTCAATAATGTTTGAATTTCTCCTTCCGTTGTCGTATTCTTATAGGTCCCATTTTCTTTCGTAGGTCTCTCCGAGGATGTTGCTATAAGGCCTCCAACCGAGGATGAGGATGTGCCTTTCGAGTTTCCTACTCCGAAGCAGGGTGATCAGAAGAAAAGGAAAAGGGCCCCGAGCTTTTTGGACTCGGAAAATAAAAAACCAAAGAAGAGGCTGGCACGTAAACCTAAGGAAAGTACCACCGTCCCCCCATAGCTCGATCCGCTGACTAATGGATGGGTCCGAAGAAGAATAAGAAAGTTCCGAGCTAGTGGCTCGAGTGCAAACTACTTTGCACCAAGCTGGGGAGTCTGCTGAGAAGGAGTTGGCCGAGATCTCCGAACTGGAACAGGGTGCGGCTACTCTGCCCCAGGCCATAAGAGTCGATAGAGAGACGGTGCCGACACTTATCGAGCAGAGGAAGGTGCCCTGAAAGATGTTCTTGGGGCAATCGACCTTACCGGGTCCCCTCAGTTCTTGCTATGATCTATGAGGGTGACAGATATCCATAACTTCTTGGATGAGTTAGAATCCACTGCCTCATAGGATGTGACTAGGCTTGGTGACTTGTTGGTTCCAAAGAAGGTACCATCATCGGGGGCCAATGGGTCTTTTTCGAGCCCAAAGATGGTGGATCGGTTCAAGTCCACGAGTGTTAACCCTGACCGAATGTGGTCGATAGTTTTTTCTGCCCTAGAGGATACCCGGGGTTTTTTTGCCTCCATAGGGATTGCTAGCTACCATTGGTGCTTGGTGAACGAAAGGACCAGGCCGTGATGGATGCGGTGGAAGCGCCCTACTTATCCAATGTTTCTCAACAAGCTTTGAATTGGGTAACTTCGAGTATCCCTTTATTATGTATATTAAATTTGAATTTGCAAATAATCATTACACCTTTCTTTATGCTTGCAGACCTCGGTATTGTATCATGAGACTTTCCTCCGAATCCGGGACTGAACTTCGCAGTCGTGCGCTATGCCCAGAAGACTTCAGGTAGAATATCCTTCAATTTCCCTTTAGCATCGATTGATCATTTCTTGAGGTTTTAGATTATGGTTTTGTTGGTCGATTCGGCTTGCCCGTTCCTTCTAGGGTGATATAGTGTCGATAAAATTTTTTGATGTGATCTACGAAAAACTTTGTCACTTCGCTGTCGATAAACTACTTCCCGTTGTCACACCCATTTTAGGATGGTATCCCAAACCAACATATGATTTTGTCCCAAATGAAGTCGATGAGTTCCTTCTCCCTAAATTTCTCGTATGCTTGTGCTTCAACCTATGTAGAAAAATAGTCAGTCATAAATAAGATAAATTGAGCCTTACCTGGTGCCCATGGAAGAGGGCCAACGATGTCCATTCCCCACTTATGAATGTCCATGGTGACAAGACTGAATGCAGCAGTTCCCCGGGTTGGTGAATCATTGGGGAATATCTTTGAAATTTTTCAAATTTTCGAACAAACTCCTTCGCATCTTTTTTCGTGGAGCTCTAGTAAAAGCCGTCTCTGATTACCTTTTGAACCAATGATTCGACGCCTGAATGATTTCCGCAAGTTCCCTCGTGAACTTCCCTTAGAACGTACTTACTATCTCCCGGTCCCAGACATATTTCTAGTGGGCCATAGAACATTCTTCTGAACAAGGTTCCATCTTCGGACAAGCTGAATCGGGCTGCCTTTGTGTGTAGGGACCTCGATTCTTTTGGATCTGACGGAAGTTTCCCATTTTTCAAAAACTATACGTATTTATTTCTCCAATCCCATGTTAAGTTTATGGAGTTTATCTCGGTGTAAATTTCCTTTACCATTGATCTTATGAGTTATACAACAGCCATTGAGTTGAGCTCGTCTTCCTCGATCGAAGACCCTAAGTTTGCAAGGGCATCAACCTCACTATTTTGATCTCGAGGTACATGTTGTAAAGTCCATTCTTTAAACCAATGCAACGTTACATGTAACTTATCCGGGTACCTTTGTATTCGTTCTTCTCTAACTTCAAGCGTTGCGTTAACCTGGTTCACCACAAGGAGGGAGTCGCACTTAGTTTCTATCACCTCTGCCCCAAAGATCTTGGCTAATTAAAGACCTATGATCATGGCCTCATATTCAGCCTCATTGTTAGTAAATTTCATAGTTCGAATGGATTGTCAAACTATGTTGCCTGTGGGCGGCTTCAGTACCCTGCCAAATTTGGACCCCTTTGGGTTTGATGCACCATCCGTAAAGAGGGACTAGATTCTCGAAGATTTCCCCGTGTTTACCAACAGCTCTCTTTCGACCTCGGGTATTAGGGTCGGCATAAAGCCAGCCACGAAATATGCCAAAATTTGAGACTTAATGGTTTTTTGGGGTCGATATTCAATATCGTTCCCACTGATTTCTAAGGCCCATTTAGCCAATCGCCCCAAGTGTTCGGCCTTATGCATTATATTTCTCAATGGGTAAGTTGTCACAACACAGATAAGGTGGCATTGAAAGCACGGTTTCAGTTTTTTAGAGGCGCTTAAAAAAGCGAGTGCCAATTTTTCTAGGTGGGGATATCTAGTTCGGTCTCACCCAAGGTTCGGCTAACATAATAAATCGGAAATTGTGTACCTTGTTCTTCTCGAACTAGGACTCCATTTACCGATATCTCTGATACTGCCAAATACTAGTACAATTGTTCATCTACACTCGGCGTGTGAAGCAATGGCGGGCTCGATTAATATCGGTTAAGTTCTGCCAAGGCCCATTGGCATTCTGGAGTCCGTGTGAAGTTATTTTTCTTCTTTAGCAATGAAAAAAATCGATGTCTCTTATCAGAGGACCTCGAGATGAATTGGCCCAAGGCGCCTATGCACCCGGTTAGCCTTTGCACAGCCTTCATGTTGTCCACTACCGTGATATCCTCGATAGTTTGATCTTGTCGGGGTTAATCTTTATTCCTCAGTTAGATACCATGAATCCGAGAAATTTACCTTATCGACCCCGAACGAGCTTTTTTCTGTATTCAGCTTCATATTTCCCTATTTGTTCTTCGAACATCCGGTTTACTAGGCGTCGATAAGTAGCACCAACATTTGTTAATACAAAAGGGCATTACGTTATAGCAATATGTGTCATACTTAGTGATGAAGGAGGTCCTTTCTTGATCATTCGGGTTCATTTTTATTTGGTTGTACCCGGAGTAGGTATCGAGAAAACCAAGGATCTCATGGCTGCATGTGTCATCGATCAAGCAATCGATATTAGGAAAAGGGAAAGAGTTCTTGGGGCATGCCTTATTTAAATCCTTGTCCACACACATTCTTAGTTCGTTCCCCTTTTTAGGGACTACTACTACGTTTGCTAGCCATTTAGGGTATTTGACTTCCCAGATGGACCCTATCTTAAGGAGTTTAGTTACCTCTTCCTTGATGAAGGCATGCTTGATCTCGTACTGGGGTCTCCTTTTTCGCTTCACCTCATGGAGTTTCGGGTCCAGGCTTAGTTTATGAGTGGTGATCTCTTGTGGGATTCCTATCATGTCGAGATGGGACCAATCAAAACAATCCATGTTAGCTATATGAAATTGAATGATTTTTTTCCTGAGCTCGGGAGTTAATCGCGTGCCCAGGTATACCTTTCGATTGGGCAGGTGTTTGATCAGTATGACCTGCTCCACCTCTTCGACCGTTGGTTTGGTGGCGTCGGAATCATCATGGACTATGAAGGATAGAGGAACCCCATAATCATTTTCTTCGTCAGTCCCCTGTTTATCCAGTTGAGTCGATGCCAGCATCGTCAATCCCCTCTGTATTGGGAATCCTAACACCTGGTGAAGGGTCGAGGGCACAACCCTCATGTTGTGGATCCACGACCTCCCCAATAGGGCGTTATATCTCATATCCCCTTCGATCACATAAAACTTGGTCTCCTAGATGGTTCTGGTTGCATTTACAAGTAACATTATTTCTACTTAGTAGTTTCACAAGCCATGTTGAATCCGTTTAGCGCTCGGGCCACAAACACGATTTGGTCCTGTAGGCCGAGTTGTTCTACGACCCTTGATCAAATGATGTTGGCCGAACTACCTGGATAAATTAGAACACTTTTAGATCGAGTTTTATTCATGAGTACAGATATTAGCAGTGCATCATTATGGGGCTGCATGATTCCTTCTGCATCCTCTTCGTTGAAAGATAAGGTTCCTTCTCGTATGTAGCCTTGAGTCCGTTTCTTCCTCGTGATCGATACTTTGGGGTGTTTTAACATCGGACCTTGGGGAACATCAACCCCTCTGATGATAATATGAATGACGTGTTGAGGTCCTTCTTGCTTGTTTTGTTTATTGGAATTCCTATTTTTGAAACGATTCTTGGCTCGATGACTCAGAAACTCTCGAAGTTGTCCGTAGTTGAATAACTAGGCTATTTATTCTCTCAACTATCGACACTTTTCCGTTCTGTGGCCATGGGTGCCATGATATTTGTACATTTTTTTGGGATTTCTTTGGGCTCGATTGGTTTGTAATGGCCGAGGCCATTTGGTATCTTTGATGCGTCCGATAGCCGATACGATGGTGGCTGCATCAATATTAAAGTTGTATTCTGATAATCGTGGTGTTTGTTTAGGTCTGATAGGCCTGTCGAAACCATTTTTTCTTATGGGCCCTCGAGAGCTCTAGCCTCGATCACTCCTCCCTTCATTTCGTACAAGAATTCACCCAGATATGCTACTCCTACGATCCCCATTATACGGCTGGTACCCAACCCTGTTCAATCTTTGTTCTCGATCAATGTCCCTCTTGATTCTATCAACGAGTTTGATAGGATAAACGTACCCGAAAAAAGGCCCAAGCTGGCCGTCTTCAACCCTGATCTTTGATTGATACCGATTGTGCACATCGGCCCAAGTAACAACTGATTATTCTATCATATTTTGATTCAACTTCTGTGAAGCCATTAAGCTTCAAACATTAAGTCCTTGGGTGAAAGCTTGAACAACCCATCATCTGCTGCCGGTGGCAGATCCATTCATTCCATTTGGATTCGAGAGACAAATTCTCTGATCTTTTCGTTGTCCTTCTCCCTTAACTTGAAAAGGTCCGACTTTCTAGTTTCAAACTTGATGGCCTCGGCATGTGCCTTTACAAAAGAATTCGCAAGCATCGCAAATGCATCAATTGAATTAGGTTGTAAATTATGATACCATATCATAGCTCCCTTTGACAGGGTCTCCCTGAATTTATCAAGATAGATTCGATTTTATCATCCTCTAGATAATTCCCTTTGGTAGCACATGTGTAAGAAGTGACATGCTCATTTGGGTCGGTCATTCCATTGTATTTAGGAATATCGGGCATGCGGAATTTCTTGGGAATCAACTTGGGAGCCGCGCTCGAGGGGGAAAGGTATTTGCACCAACTTCTTGGAATCCAAACCCTTCAATATTAGCGATGCCCCTGGGATTTGATCGACCTTGGAGTTGTAAGTTTCCACCTTCTTGTCGTTTACCTCGATCTTTTTTCCCCCCGACTTAACTCATTTTGTCAGTTCTTCGATCTTCTTCATGATTGCAGGATTGGCCCGCGATTCTTTTTTGTTCGATTTCCTTGAAACCGATTCGACCATATGGACAACCTTCTAGGACGACTCAGGCTTGATCCTGCTCAGTGGGTGATTCTGGTTTTGCAGCTAGGATTTCGCTGCCAGTTGAGCCTGGAACATTTCGAAGATCCACTATAGGCTGATCCCACCCTCTTCGCCACCATGTGTGCTTTGAGTGGCTAACCGAGCATCCATACAGACTCTGCTCACGGGATCGACGACCGAATTTGCATTGATGACTACATCTGAGTTGACATCGGTTGGATCTACTACTTGAACTCCATCAGGCCAACCAGAGATACGTCGTTCCCTGGCGCTATGTTATCATTTTCGTCGTGATGACCGAAATCATTGTCCACGTGTAGGGGTGTTGTCTGAGAGTTCGAAATTTTGGTGTTGGAATCAAAGATACTCCAAAGAACATGTATAAAATAAGTGTTTTATGAAAGTTTGTACAAGATAATCACTATTATCCTTAGCCCCACGATGGGTACCAAACCGTTTACCCTCAAAATTTGATATTAATTGAATTTATATATGGTTCTAAGGATACGTGATATAACATGATAAAAATTAAGAAACATATTGATATTGAAATTGACGATAAAGGAACAAATGCAAACCACACGAATTGAATAGCTTTAGCCTTCGAGTTTGATCACCCTCAAACCAAGAAATGCCTCCATTGATATATGAACAAAATAATAAGATAATAAGAGCTAGAAATGATAATATATTGCTTTGTGTTGCGTATTGCAATATGTGTTACAAATGATCACACCCCCTTTTGTATAGCAAGGGAATACTACTCTTGATAAAATTCTATACAAGGTAAAAAATCTCATGATTTGCTAAGTAATCGGCCTCTCCTTCATACGTGCCAGGATTTTTGCCGTAATCTCAGGAATATTTCGGTCTTCTGTTATTGGCTCGAAAGATTTTCCTCGATATCATTTGGTCTTGTGTTCGGTCCCGGTGTCATGATCTCAACGATGTAAGTTCACACCTCGATTCGATATAACCCGAGATCGAGCTTAGTTCTGTCAAGCTTCAATCTCGATTGGTCACACAATATGCGAACCCGGATTTGACCGCTCAGAATGTCCATCATGCTTCTCCTTAGGTAACTTCGAGTCCGTTGTCTAATAAATCTCATGAAACAAGTATTTTTCAAAATAGAGATCTAAGAGGCTCAGAAAGATCAAATAAATGTGTACCAAAAAAAACAATTGGGACATGATCCTAAAGCTAGTGTCAAATATCCAATTAGTAACTATGTGTTCAATGATAGATGTCTGAATTGTATGCACTCACTTTAAATCAGTTATCCAATGTATCTATTCCTACTAATGTGCATGATGCGTTGGCAGATCCAAAATGAAAAAAAAAAAACGTTGAAGAAGGAGATTGGTTTGCAAAAGACTTGTACTTTGCAAAACACTTTTACTTGGGAACTTGTTCTACGACTCAATGAAAATTTAGTAATTATAGATTGGTTTTCACGGTAAAACTCAAAGCGGACGGAAGCTTGATATATATAAAGCGAGATTACTTGCAAAACGACACGCATAAAAGTATGGGGTGGATTAACAAGAGACTTTTACACCAGTAGCTAAGTTTAATATAATTCACATTCTTATATCTATAGCAGCAAATTGAGACTGGACTTTGTAACAATATGATACTGAGAATACCTTTCCCAATAAAGATTTAGACGAAGAAGTTGTTTACCTCGAAAATGATTTCAAAAATTATACTTGATTTGAGGTTATAAAAATATGCGATTTATTTCAATATTAGTAATTAATCAAGAAATGATAAGTATAAAGAAGGAGAATGTGATAGTCAAACCAATGTTGCTAAAGGAACGAGGGCCTCGAACTTGGTGATTTCAGGGCCTCGAGGCTAGCTTAGTGACAATAAAGCATGAACAATAAATGAAGAACAATAAAGTAGAAGAATAAACTTGAGCACAACAAACGAGGAAAGTAAAGAAGAATATTCTATAGCAGTGAATTTCATATCCTTACAAATGATTGGGGTCCCCTTTATATACGAGGGGAAATTCTTAATATGGTACATATCTAATTATGACAAAGAATACTATTGGTACAGTTGTATAACGGCCTAGTACGGATTTGTACTATCCCTTGCAAACCTTATCAGCCCCAACCACGTGTCCTTGGGAATTTCCCGCTTTTTCTTGACTGTCATTGATTTTGCCCTGCCTCAAGGTAGGTCGTGATGGACCTTCGATATGCTCTCTTGAGTAGGCCGTATCGAGCCTTCGATATGATCTCTTGAGTAGGACGTATCGAGTCTTCGATATATTTTTTCGAGGTATGTATTGTGAGAATGGGCTTAGAACTTCACTCTGAGACCTTTAAAATTCGGGTTGGTATAACAGAGACTTCAAAATCGGACTCCTCCGAATTCGGCCGTATATAGAAGTCTTACATGAAGCCTCTAGGAGTCAGTCGAAATTCTTCATAATGAAATAAATTTTGTAGATTGAAGAAAATATTGTATGGTCTTAACAATCACCTACAAACATTGTTTGAGATGTCCTCTTATGAAATGAAGATATTCGGTTATAAAAAAAGTAACCCATATCATATTTTGTTTATTAAACACAAGGAAGGGAAGGTGAAAACATTGATTTTATCTGTTGATGATATGGTGTTAACAAGTAATGACCCATGTGAAATGAAGTCAACAAGAATATTTGGCTGTAGAGTTTGAGATGAAGAATTTGAGACAATTCAAATGAATCATATGCTTGAAATTAGGCCTGATTAAGTTTCAACAGATATTGGTCGTTATCAAAGGCTCGTAGGGATATTAATTTATCTATCACATGAGGTCAGATATAGCTTATGTTGTGAGCGTAGTAAGCCAGTTTATTCATGCACCTAGTGAAGAACAATATGAAAGTAGTATATAAATTTTTTATGTACTTGAAAGGTGCTACAAGCAAAGGATTATTATTATCAAGACATAATTATTCTAAAATTGACGGATAAACATGTTCTAATTGGGCAGGTGATCAAACAACTAGAAAATCTACACCTAGTTATTTTACATTTGTGGAGGATAATCTTGTTACTTAATTTGGAAAAGCAACAAATAAAAAGTTGTGGCAAGATCAAGTATTGAAGCTGAATTACGAGGTATGACTCATGGTATATGTGAATTCTTATGGATTATGCATGTACTGAATGATTTAGGGTTCAATTATGCAAAACTAATAGTTCTTGTTTATCTCTAAAATAGTGATAACAATTATATTTGATTTGTGATTCTAAAAATATGTGATTTATTCTAATACTAGTAAATAGACAAGAAATATTAAGTATGAATGAGAAGGAATAGGGACCTCGAGTTCGATAGCCTTGGGGGTCTCGAAGTGAGTTAAGAACAATAAAGTATGAACAATAAATTAAGAGCAATAAAGCTGAAGAACAATTGTTGAGCACAATAAACGAGAAAGGCCGAATAGAATGTTCTATTGCAGTGAATATGATTCTTTTACAAATGATTGGGGTCCCCTTTATATAGGAATAGAAAACTCTAATATGGTACATCTCTATTTATGACAAAGAATTCTATTGGTACAGTTGTATAACAACCTAGTACGGACATGTACTAACTCGCACAAACCTTATCCCACAATTTACGCCCTGATCCATGTGTCATAGAGAGATTCACGCTTTTCCTTGAGTGTCACCGAAATTGTACTGTCTCGAAGTAGAACGCTTCACACCTTCGATTTGCTTCCCGAGGTGTGCACATCCCGGCTAGACTTGATTCTTACTTCGGGTTTTCCGAACTCGAGCTCGGGGCATGATTAAGCCTTCGAAACCGAATTCTCTAATTTCGACCGTATACAGATAGTCCCCGCGTTTCTTAGAAGGAAATGATAAGAAATGTTTTGAATTCCCGAAGTCCTTTATGATGTCATCATTCCTATGATGTAAGCATTGAAATGACCGAAGCATCCCGTCGGTTCCCTTCCCCCAAAGCATTGAGTGCACGTCAGAGCCGGTCGGCCATCATATCAATGAACAGTCGCCGCCTTCCCATATATGTACTTGTTTTTCTTCTTATCTATAACTTTTCCACCTTGCAACGCCTATTTTCCTCTATAAGTTTCCTTTTCACCAGCAGTTCCTCCGCCGTATTAAATCAAAACCTCGCTGGTTCTCATTTCGTTCTTCTTCTTCTAAAGAACCAATGGAAAAAACTTCCAAGACCATTCTCTAGAAAGAAGGAACCTCCACTTCTACTTCCTGTTCGGCCAGTGGTAAACGGCCGGCGCTTCACGAGATCGTACCGAGCAATATTTCCTTGAAGAAGGACTTTACAATGAGAACCCTCCAGAAGTCCCCGAATGTCGAGAGCATGCTCCAAGGTATATAAGATCAAATCTGGAAAGACACCTCGATGCTGTGAGGAGGGAGTGCAAATAGGGAGAGGAGGTCGTTCTGCAAATACCTTCCCGCGGAGAGAACATCACAACCTATGTAGAGGGATTCCTGAGTGTGCCTACATACCCCTTTATGTTGGATCCCCTCGACCTGCTCGTTCTTGAATTCTATCGAAGATATCAAGTAACCCTGGCCCAAATTCATCCATCCTTTTGGCGGATCGTGATAATGATGAGGTTCTTCGTCGAGAACGTCGGGCTCGAGTTCACCCTAAGCCACCTCATCCGATTATATCGACCTCACCATTCCTGAGGTTTGATAAAACTCCAACGTCGAACGACCAAGTCCTTCGCCAGTAACAACGAAGACCAGGATTGAGGTTGGATGATCCGATTCATCCCGGTGAGGACCGTCGATGTTATTCCCAATGAGTTCTTGCCATTCCCCGAGAAATTGAACTTCGAACGTGAGTGGAGTTCTTTGTTTTAGTTCTTTCTATAATTTTTGCTGAACTTAGCACAATTATTCCTTTCCCTTTTTCACAGCGGTCCTGTGTATGCCTAATGCGGTCCTCGACCTCGAGGATTGGGTCCGCAAACTGGCTACTACTTCATCGTACGGCAAACGCAAGTGGTGGGACTTGTCGAAGGGCAAGTGGGAAGCGAAACACCACGGTTAGTGCTATAATATTTCTTTCCTTATTAAGAATACCTTTCTTCATGTGATCTAATTCCTCTGTCGCAGGTATTGGTGAGTTCTCCGAGATGAGTGTGCCCCCTTTCGGGGAGGAAGAAGGATCATCGGCTTCAAAGCCACAGAAGGACAACAATAGGAAAAAGTCCTCGAAGACCGAGGGCACTCAAAGCAAAGCAGAACATACTAAGAGGCGCAAGAAAAGCGTCTTCATCACCAGCCCATGGATGATGACGATGAAGAGGTCGAGGGTTCGACGTTGGTGACTCGAAGAAGAAAATATTTTGAGGCTATCAAGCCTGCTAAGACAAAGGCCCCTAGCCTCGAAGAAGGATCTTTGAAAGAAAGAAGGGATGGAGGACCTGTATCGCCCGATGTGGTGATTGCTTCCCAAACTTCGGGAAATACTCCGAAGGGAGAGGGCTTTGAAGCTCCTCTGCCTAAACAGAGAGCCTCAGATGATCTCCCTAAGGCCGTGACAGCGGTCAGTCCCCGTCATTTTCGGCCTTCTCGAGGGATGCCATTACGGACGCTCGAAACCTGAAGACGCCCGAGCTAGGCGAAGTCCCGAGTGAAAACGACCCCTTCCAGGGTTTCTTTACTGGGATCGATGAGGCCGACCCAGCGGATGCGAGCTCAATCTTTGAGGAGACTCAACGTCTCTACTCAATTGTAAGTTTTTAGTGGCACTATAATGTTTCCACCATCATATTTTCTCATTTTGTCTAATCGATCCTTCTTTTTCTGTAGGCCTTTGACAAATTTAAGACTGAACTACTTCATTGTGAGGATGATTTGCATAGATCTTTGAACGAGGAGAAAACCCCCATGCTTCTCTGTGAGAAGAAGGAGAAAAAACTGAAGCATCATTGATCGGAGTTGACCAGAGCTCGTGAATACGAGGACAAGCTAGAGAAGAAGGTAACCTCTGTTATGAAGGAATATGGGCTCCCTCTCCCGTCTTTGGAGGCTAATACTTCAATGTTTCAGGTACAACAAAAGGTGGAGATGCTGGAGCGCCTTCGTGTTACGGTCGACCAAGTCAACTCCGAGGGCAATAAGGGGAAGACGAAGATGGATACTCTTGTTGCGGCTAAAAAAGATGCACTGGAAAAAGTATCCGCCCTCGAGATTCAACTTCGGAATGCTGAAGAGAGCAACTTGCTTCAGGCAGGCAGAATAGCCGAGCTTGAGGATAATTTTGCGAAGGCCGAGGCTGAAGTTATAAGAGTCCGGGACGAAGCTAGAGAAATACAAACCAAAGCCGACAGGACGGTGGCCATCTACTTGAAGGATGCTGCCGATGCTCAAATGGAGTTGAGGAGCATTGCCAATCGGGAAAAATGAAGCAATGAGTATGTTAGGTGCCGATCCCGGAGGGAGACCCTCGAAGAACTTCATGCCAAGGGGTTCGATCTCTCCGAGGAGATTCAACAAGCTAAGGCAAATGAGGCTGATGCTAAATTTGTCCTTTCCTCCGATGATGGCGAATATGATGAAGAGGAGGAGATTGACAACGAGGCCACTCCCGGGGATGAGGCTAGTCCCGAGGGAGTAACTAGTCCAGAGAAAGTTGTTGGCCTGGGGGGATGCCCCCTGGTGTAGGTAGAATATTTTTGTACTTTTTTGTTTTGCAGAACTCCTATGTAGTACCTTTTGTATATACATATATATCAAAGAAAGGAATTTTCTTCGTCGTTAATTTTTCTTCAAAGTTTGCACGATTTTTGATGCCATAATCTTTGAGTGTTGGTTCAAATTCGTGTCAGAGTAAATCCTCGAGTTTTATCTTTTGATCAACGATTGATAATAGGTTACTACCTAAGGTTCGATCTTCGAGCTGGGCTATCTCGGGGCTTTTGAGTCCGAGATAGGTAAGGTCTCGAGCATGGTATGCTTCGGCCTTTAAGATCTTTAAGTATTGACCCTTAGGCTCTTTAGGTTGGCCCTAGGGCTCTTTTAGATTGGCCCTTAGGCTCTTTAGATTGGCTCTTAGGATCTTTTAGGTAGGGCCAATTCGGCCTCTAAAATGGCTGTAATTTTTTCCTATTTCTGGCTAAAGAATTAGTGGAATTTCTGGTATGTCTTAGCATGTATGTTTTGTATTCATGTTTGATTTTTCGAAGGTTCGATTGATTGGAACCTCATTTGTAAGTCGATATGTATCGATAATAGAATACCTCTTGAGGTTTTTTCGAAGGAAGGTACTATCAAAGCCTCCACATTATTCGAGGGCTGATTTTATCGAAGCCCTTTATAGTTTTCTTTTGCCGAGGGTAGCCTAGTTTAACCGGTTTTTGAAGTACTTGAAGGCCTTAGTTTTTATGGCGGAAGTCGGACGTCTCCGAGCCGCATTATTTCGGTTGTAGCCTTCATATGATCGTAGTCTCTCATACGGCCATAGCCTTTTGTCCCCCGAGTGTGGTGGCCTTGGCCTTGATATCACAGGGATGCCTCTTTGAGTTTTTATGAGTTCGAGTATGCCTCATTAAGGTCTTATGAGTTCGAGCATGCCTCTTTGAGGTCTTATAGATTTGAGTGTGCCTCTTTGAGGTCTTATAGGTTCGAGTTTTCGATGTCTTGACACGTTGACGGTTGATGACAGTCCCCGAGTATTCGGATGCATTTGAGGTTTTGGCCCTTGATAAGTTTCATGTAGAAATATAAATGCAAAAATTATAGACTTCTTTGGGGCATAAAGTGTTTTGATATAATGACAATGGTTCTTTTAATGATTGATACATGCATGCATGTTTTGTCGTTGAGGGCTCGACTGCTTTATATAGACACAGTTCATTTGACCGTTTGGCCAATTACATCATTTTCCTATCGACGCCCTCTTGACACGAATTGTTTTCTTTCAAAAATATAACCTCCGAGGGTGATTCCCCCTAGTATTTGACGTTGATTGAAAAGAAGCCTTGAATACTTGTTGAGTTTTCATTAGGTAGAATATAGGCCTTGCCTCGTTAAAAACCTTTCCGGTAAAACCCATTTGGGATAAACCCCGTTATAAGGGAAAAAGAAGCGCATGCTTTAAAACCCAAGTTCTTCCAGCTGAAGGATGCTTCGATATCTCCAATCGAACACCTGTATGGAGTCAGTATGAAATATAAATGAAAATGGGAGAAGGTCGTACCTCAGCTATAGTAGCGTTTGAGCAACAATATATTCCAATTATTTGGTAGTTGCTCGTCTTCCATTGTGCTATGTTTTTAGGATCCTTTGCCCACAACTCCAAGGACTCAGTACGGTCCTTCTCAATTAGGGCCTAATTTTCCTTCATTTGGATCTCGAGTATTGAGGGCGACTTTCCTTAGAACAAAGTCCCCGACTACAAAGTAGCAAAGGTTCGTCCTTCTGTTGTAGTACCTCTCGATCCTTTGTTTTTGAATGGCCATTCGGACTAATGTGGCTTCACATTTTTCATCTAGTAGCTCGAGGGAAGTGTTCATGGCTTCGTTGTTCGAATACTCGGTGTTGTGCTGAAACCTGACGCTCGGTTTCCCAACTACGACTGAGATCAATGTCTCGGGCCTGCACACCAAAGAAAATGGGGTCTCCCCCGTTCTTGACTTTGATGTTGTTCGATATGCCCATAGCACCTCGGTAAATACTTCTCTATGTATCCCCTTCGCATCATCTAACCTTTTCTTTAAGTTTTGGATGATGGTTTTGTTTTTGGACTCGTCCTGATCATTTGCACTTGGGTGATAAGGTGCTGATAGAATCCTTTTGATTATATGGTCTTCGAGGATTTTTTTTACTTTGCTGCTGATGAACTGCTTCTCATTGTCGCATGCTATCTCGGCGAGTATCCCCAATAGGCATATATTTTTGTCCCATATGAAGTCAATGCCTTCTTTTTCTCTTATGTTCTCGAAGGCCTGCGCTTCTACCCATGTCAAGAAGTAGTTAGTCATAACCAAAATAAACTTAGCTTTACCTGGCGCTGTTGGTAGGGGGCCGACGATGTCCATCCCCTATTACATGAATGGCCACGGGGATAGAACCGAATGGAGTTGTTCACCGGGTTGATGGATCATTTGTGCGAACCTTAGACATTTATCACACTTTCGAACGAACTCCTTAGTATCTTTTTCCATGTTATCCTAGTAATACCCCGCTCTTATCACCTTTCAAACCAGGGAATCGGCACCGGAGTGGTTTCTGCAAGTGCCTGCGTGGATTTCTTGTAGTACGTAATCAGTGTTCCCCGGTGCCAAGCATTCTGCCAGTGGTCCGTCGAAGGCCCTTCTATATAATGTTCCATTTTCATCAAGTGAGAATCGAGTTGCTTTGGCTCGGAGGGACCTAGATTATTTTGGGTCCGAGGGGAGCTTCCTATGCTTCAAGTATTCGATGTACCTATTCCTCCAATCCCATGTTGGACTTGTTGAATTGATTTCCGCATGGCCTTCTTCGATCACTGACTTCGATAATTGGATGAAAGTCCTCATGACGATATCATCTTCTTCGACCGATGACCCCAGATTTGCAAGAGTGTCGGCCTCGCTATTCCTTTCTCGGGCTATATAGAACAGTGTCCACTCTTTGAATCGATGCAACGTTACTTGAAGTTTGTCTAAGTACCTTTGCATTCTATCTTCCCGGACCTTGAAGCTCTCGTTTACTTGGTTTTCTAGCAAAAGAGAGTTGTACTTTGCCTCAATGACCTCTGCTCCCAAGACTTTAGCTAGTTCGAGTTCTGCAATCATGGCCTTATACTCGGCCTCATTGTTAGTCAATTTCGAAGTTCATATAGACTATGTAATGATGCTGCCCATAGGCGATTTTAGAACTATACCGAGATCGGACCCTTTCACATTCGAGGCACCGTCTGTGAAGAGGGTCCAAACCCCCGATGATGTGCCCGTTTTTAGCAAGATTTTGTTTTATACGCCGGTCAGGAGGGCAGGCGTGAAATCAGCCACGAAGTCTTCCAAAATCTGAGACTTGATGGCCATTCGGGGTTGATACTCGATATCATATCCCCCAAGATCGATGGCCTATTTGGCCAATTGGCTCGATAATTTAGGCTTATGCAAGATGTTTCGAAGTGGATATTTAGTCAATACACATATATGATGGACTTGGAAGTATGGTTTTAATTTTCTAGATTCACCCACTAATGCATAAGCTAACTTTTATAAGTGCGGGTACCTGGTTTCGGCACCTCCTAGGCCCCAACTTATATAATAGACAGGAAATTGCGTACGTTCTTTTATCAAACCATCATTCCACTTGTCGCTACCTGGACACGGCCAAATACAAATATAGTGTTTCATCCTCTTTCGTAGTATGAAGAAAGGGCAGGCTCGAGAGATATCATTTTAATTCTTCCAAGGCTTGTTGACACTCTGGAGTCCATACCAAGTTGTTTTTCTTCTTGGGTACAAAGAATAAATGATGGGTCCGATCTGAAGACCTCGAGATAAACCGGCCTAGGACAGCTATCCTTCTGGTTATTCGTTGCACGACTTTCCCATTTTTTACGACAGTCATTTTGTCGATGGCTTTGATTTTATCAAGGTTGATCTTGATCCCCCTGTTCGACACCATAAAGCCTAAGAACATGCCTGAGCCGACTCCGAAAGGGCACTTCTCGGGG
The DNA here is from genome assembly GCA_005239525.1 of Nicotiana knightiana. Classification (NCBI taxonomy): domain Eukaryota; kingdom Viridiplantae; phylum Streptophyta; class Magnoliopsida; order Solanales; family Solanaceae; genus Nicotiana; species Nicotiana knightiana. The sequence continues at coordinate 89,637 of ML424602.1, forward strand.
TTGATTTTCATGTTGTACTTCCTTAAGATATCAAATGCTGCCTGCAAATGTGTCAAATGGTCCTATGCATGCAGGGACTTAACTAGCATGTCATCAATATAAACTTCCACAGATTTTTCTATTTGGTGTTCGAATATTTTATTAACTAAGCGTTGATATGTAGCTCCTGCATTTTTTAGCCCGAAGGGCATTACATTATAGCAATACGTACCATACTTTGTGATAAATGAAGTTTTTTCCTGGTCCTCCGGGTTCATTTGAATTTGATTTTACCCAGAGAAGGCGTCGAGAAAAGTAAGGATCTCAGGTCCAGCCGTAGCATCTATCAGACGGTCGATGTTAGGCAGTGGGAAGGAATCCTTAGGGCATGCTTTGTTCAAATCTTTTTAGTCTACACACATTCTAAGTTTATTTCCCTTTTTAGGGACTACTACTACGTTAGCTAGACATTCGGGATATTTCACTTCCCTAATGGACCCTATTGTAATAAGTTTGGTTACTTCGTCTTTGATGAAGGCATGTTTTACCTCGGACTGAGGTCTCCTCTTTTTCTTTACCGGTTTAAATTTGGGATTGACACTTAATCGATGGGTGGTTATCTCCGGTGGGATCCCTATCACATCTAAGTGGGACCAAGCAAATAAATCAATGTTATCAATAAGGAATTGAATGAATTTTTCCCCGAGTTCGGGTTTTAAACTTGTTCCCAAGTATACCTTTTGTTCTGGCAGATGCTTGACTAATACCACCTGCTCGAGATCCTCGACAGTGGACTTTGTTGCATTTGACTCATCAAGGGCAACAAAGGCTCCAGGGGTAAGGAAATCTTCTTTGTCCTCGATCATCTGATCTTTGATCACCTGCTCCTCGTGCTCAGCCGAGGGCACGGGCTGTGATTGCTATTTATCTACCTGGTTGTCGACTTTTCCGATGTAGATGGTGTCGATGCTGGTGCCAAATCGTGCACTACGAACATCTCTTTGGCCGCATGCTGCTCTCCATATATTGTTTTCAGGCCATCCTTTGTTGGGAACTTCATCATTTGATGAAGGGTTGATGGTACTGGCCTCATTCTATGGATCCATGGCCTTCCAAGTATAGCATTGTACCTCATGTCACCTTCGATGACATGGAATTTGGTGTCTTGTATGGTTCCGGCCAGGTTTACGGGGAGGATGATTTCCCCCTTCATTGTTTCACTCGCCATGTTGAATTCATTCAAGACTAGAGAGGCGGGTATGATTTAGTCGAGCTGCCCGAGCTGCTCCACAACCCTTGATCGGATTATCTTTGTTGAGCTATCTGGATCCACGAGAACATGTTTAACTTGAACTTTATTTAAAAGGATAGAAATTACAATTGCATCGATGTGAGGCTAAGATAAGGCCTCGATGTCTTATTTGCTGAATGTGAGAGTGTCCTCGGGCATGTAGTCCCGAGTCCATTTCTCTTTTTTGATAGATACTTTGGTACGTTTGAATATGGGCCCCTGTTGGATGTCGACTCCGTCGATGATCATGTGAATTAAATTTTGGGGCTCTTACGGTCGATTTTTCCAATTTATATCCCTTTCTCAGAAATGGTCCTTGGCCTGGTCGCTGTGAAACTCTTGAAGGTGCCCTTCGTTGAACAATCAGGCTACCTCATCTCTAACCTGCTTGCAATCCCCGATCCTATGACCATGAGTATAATGATACTTTCACATTAAGTTAGGGTTCCTGTGACAAGGATCGGTCTGTATGGGCTTGGGCCATCAGGTGTCTCTAATTTTTCCAATGGCTTAGCCGATGCCTGAGGCATTGATGCTAAATTTGTATTCTGATAATCGGGGTGCCTCCAGCAGCCTCGAGTGCCTATCGAACCCGGTTTTACTCATGAGTCCCCGGGAATTATGATCTCGATCTGTTTTTCGATGATTTCGAGGTATGTTTCACCTCGTAGTGTTCCTTCTGTATTTGATGTATGGATGATATCTTTACTTGTTAGGCCTTTGCACCCTATATGCATCCCTCGAATCCTTTGTTGATATCCTGCTTGGATAAACTAAGCCCGAGGGGGATCTCAACTGGTTGTCATCGAACCTAATTTTCGACCGGTACCTTTTGTGCACATCCGCCCAGGTTATGGGAGGATACTCGATCAAGTTCTGATTCAGCTGGCTCGAAGCTACCGAAATTCATTCATTTAGCCCCTGAGTAAAGGATTGTACGGCCCACTCATCGGAGACTGGTGGTAACTCCATTTCTTCCAACTGAAAACGGGACACAAATTCCCTCAGTACCTCGTTCTCCCTTTGCTTGATTTTGAATACATCTGACTTCCTTGTTGCAACCTTTATGGCACCAACATGTGCCTTTACAAACGAGTCTACCAACATGGAAAATGAATCAATAAAGTTTGGGGGCAGGTTATGGTACCACATCATGGCCCCCTCAGACAAAGTTTCCCCAAATTTCTTCGGTAGTGCAAACTCGACCTTATCGTCCTTCAAATCATTCCCCTTTATACCACAAGTATATGTGGTGATGTGCTCGTTGGGATCGGTGGTCCCATTGTATTTAGGGATATCTGGCATCCGAAACTTTTTTGGAATAAGCTTCGAAGCTGCACTCAGGGGGAATGATTTTTGTACAAACTTCTTCAAATCCAGCCCCTTCAAAACCAGCGGTGCTCCCGGTATCTGGTCGACCCTCGAGTTGTAGGTCTCCACTTTCTTATCGTTGTCCTCAATCTTTTTTTCTCCCGACTCGATCCTCTTAGTGAGTTCCTCAAACATTTTCATGATGATGAGGTCAGTTCCTGACCCATTGTTGCTTGATCTCTTGGGGGTTGGTTCAATTCAAGGATTTGTTCCTGGTCCTGTCCGCTCGAAGTCTTTTGTTGACTCTGCAACTGAGCGATAACAACTTGTTGTGCTTGCAACATTTCAAAAATTAGTTGTAGACTGACTTCTCTTTCTTCTTGAGCATGTGTTCTATGTGCATCAAGTTGGTCCCCTCGCGTACACTTCCTTCAATATCAGTTCCCATGTGGAAGTGCAAAGCAATGTATGAACCAACATCGACAGGGTTTTGTGTTGGTGCTACCCCAGGGTTAAGTGGTGGCACACCGGTCCCCGAAGCTGTTGCATTGTTTTCTCTATGGAATCTGAGGCCGTCGTTTTCATGTACTAGTGTGTTTGCTAAGTTAGACATATTTTAATCCTGAAATCAAAGAATCTTGGACAAGAAAAAGTTTGAAGAATGGCGTGTGTTATCAGAAAACTAGCACTAAAATAATCACTATTATCTTTAGCCCCATGGTAGGCACCAAACTGTTTATCTCGAAAATAGTGATAACAATTATATTTGATTTGTGGTGCTAAAAATATGTGACTTATTCGAATACCAGTAAATAGACAAGAAATATTAAGTATGAATGAGAAGAAATGATGAACCAAACCAATGTTGTCAAAGGAATAGGGACATTGAGTTCGATAGCCTCGGGGTTCTCGAGGTGAGTTAAGAGAAATAAATTAAGATAAATAAATTTGAATAACAATTATTGAGCACAGTAAACGATTGGGGTCCCCTTAATATAGGAAGGAAAAACCCTAATATGGTACATCTCTAATTATGACAAAGAATTCTATTGGTGAAACTGTATAACAACCTAGTACAGAATTGTACTAACTCGTACAAATCTTATCCCATAATTTACGCCCTGATCCACGTGTCCTGAGAGATTCACACTTTTCTTTGAGTGCCATCCAAATTGTACCGTCTCGAGGTAGACCTCCTAAGGCCTTCAATTTGCTTCCCGAGGTGCGCACATTATGGCCATACTTGATTTTTACTTCGGGTTTCCTGAACTCGACTCAGGGCATGATTAAGCCTTCGAAATCATGCGTCTATATATTAACTTTGATTAGAGTGAAAAAATATGAATCAAAGTACTTTTAAATTCCATTGTTTTGGACTTAGTAATTGTTTAGGATATGTCTGGCATGGAAGAACATAATTTCTAGAAAACGTTCTCCAATTTTTTCATATTTTGTTGACTTAAATAATTAAAAATTATTACTTTTCTCCAATTTACTGAAAATGATTTTCCCACTAACAGAAGGAAATAAATTTCTGAAACTCTATTACAATCCTTCCTACCTCTACACCCCTCCACAATTCACCCCCGATCCACCGTGTACACCCGCGAAATAGCTTGCCACCAGCTACCTACCCACCCTATATTTGATTAACCCCTTCCCCTCACCCCGGACCTCGACCCTACCTACCCCTAGCCTAACATTTCCCGTCCCAAGAACTAGTTGTCCCCCATCAACCTGTCTCATACCTCCTTACCCGACCTCCAACCGTAGATTGCACTCTCAGAACCCAAAATCCCGTCCGTGGACTATGATCACTAACCTTGTCCCCCAATACTAGACACCTGAACCACAACCTTGGACTCAACCCCTGTCCATGATACCGACCCCTAACCCTTGTCCCCTAATTCCAGTCCTTGAATTTTGATTCTAATACATAACCTTAAACCTTGGACTAGACCCCAACCTTGACACTCCACCCCAACCACAACTATCGATCGTGGACAAGAAACCTGAACCCCAACCCTTATCCTCCATCTTTAGACCTCGGCTTCTAACCCTAAACCTCAAATCCTAATCCTCAAACCTACAATCTCGAGCTTTAACACTGAATCCTAGACCCGACCCTAACCCATATCCCTCAAAACTAGGCCTCGACCCTAGACCCTGAGCCTTAAATATCGAATTTTAAATCCTAAACCCCAAAACTCGACCTCGAACTGATGTTCATATGATCTTAACATCGATTGCCAGCCCTCGATCCCAAACCCTAGGAAAGGTCAACGTTATTTAGGAGAGACTTTGCACAACTTAGAGTATACAAAAGCGTTATGCGGATCAGAAGGTTCACGGTTTAGTGTTTAGAGAGGGTGAGAAGGTACTTCTGAGTTTCATTCCATGAAGGTGTGATGCATTTGATAAAAAAGGAAAGTTGAGTTAGAGGCTCATTGTATCATTTGTAGTTTTGAAAAGAGTTTGAGAGGTGGATTATTACTTTCTTTGCCACTTCGCTTATCCAGTACATTTGATAATTATTGTATTAGTATTTTGAGAGTTTAACGACCCAACCGGTCATTTTGAGTAATTACCTATGTTTTCCCTATTTAATACTTTACTTATGTATATTTGATGTTATGTGACTTGCTAGGGTGGTTGATTTTATTTCAGGGATGTTTCAAAGTTAATTGGGATACTTAGTCCCATGATAAGAAGTTTAAGTTGTAAGAGTTTAAGTTTATGTTTCTCATATTTCTAATCCTCTTGTCACCTATTTGAGCCATGTTTGAGGGTACATAGAGGTTAATCTCTTGATTGAGCCTGATAGCTGTTGTTTTGAGATGCAATTACCTTATTTGAGTTATGGTATTGCACTTGCACATACACAAACCTTTGCATGTCACTTATACCAGTCCAAGAGTATGAAATATTATGTTCGTGATCATGTATATATTTAAATATCTGCTTTATATATGATATGGATTGGACTGGTAGCCCATGATCATGTCGAGCGGATTGTCATATTGTTTTCGTGACCAAGCCGGGAGGATTGTGATATTGTGACTGTAACCATACCGGGCGGATTGTGAAATTGTGTCTGCGACCATGCCGAGTGGATTGCATTAGAACCCGTGTCCACGTTGGGCGGATTGTGTTATTTAGCCTATGACCACACAGGGTGGATCCATGATATTGAGCCTGTGACCCCGGCAGACAGATTATGATTTTGAGCCAATGACCACGCTAGAGAGATTATGATTACTGCATGTGACTATGTTGTGCAATGTGTGGATATGGATCTATCCGGCTAGGTTTACCCTCTCATTCTTCTTCTTGATGGTGCACACGCGGATTAGATGACTTCGAGAATGATTCGAGCATTTTATTCATTCGGATGTAGTGTACAACGAAAAAGAATCTCTTGGATGCTTCTTTGTATATTCATGTGCTGGTGAAGAACGAGTTATTCACTGCATATATGTAGTGTATTGGAGATTAGAGCAAGGTGAATGACTATCGAGGAGGTGCCAATGAGTTAAAGCTTCACATGTGGTATTTATGGATTTTCAGACTTGTGTATGTCTAGGGCTTGAGATCGGTAGTGGATGGTGTCTGGACTTTTCGTACTTCTATATCAATATTAACTATACATGGATGCATTGGCGAGATGCTTGAAATGACTTCAGATTCGTACAAGTTGCGTTGATAGCGATCAGTTTGCGCTGAGATACTTTTGGGTTAAGTAGTCTGCATGATTCAGTTGAGTTAGAGGAAATCAGTCCTAAGGATTTAATTATGTGTTAATAGGCTTCGAATAATAGACTATTGTTATGGACATAGTTCAGGCTTAATGTCTTATACAGGTATATGAGGTGGGTTGTGTTGTGATGTTCTCTCGGATTAGGTTAAGTAGGAAGTTTCTATTTGATGGGGTGTTTATCCTATCTGGGGTTCACAGTTGATTATGATATTTTTAGATTTACACTAGTTGACATTGATAGTTTTAGTGAGCTATACAAGATTGATATTATTATGGGCAAGGTTGGAGTTTAGTTTAAAGGGAAGTTCATGAGTCTGAAGGCATGGACGATTTCAGGTGTTTAAGAGAATACTAGAACCATTTGATGCCACATGAGTTGAGTGTGCAATTTAGGAGGGCAAATATTTTTTGACTTGCATATGCTTGGTTATTGTTACGTTGATCGCCTACTTTGGACTACTGAGGTTCAGGTTTTTCTACATGAAGATAAAGACCTATGTGAGTATTTTCTGTAAGATGATTTTTTATGAGTGATGTATCAATCATTGTGTAGTGGAGTTTTGATCAGATATTGAGATTCCGGTATTCTTAAGGCTTGGAGATTGAATGTTCACATAGGTTGACTATTCCTTGATTGAGGACATTGAAGATATGATAAGAATTGGATAGCTGATGATATGTGCACATTACTATGGACTTCTAGAAGGTTGCCTAGCTATTTGGGGATGATCGGAATTGATTTTGGGGCTATTTGTAGGCCTAATGAGACTGCGTATTATATATCAGATCGATTTTTCTTACTCTTACACAATTGTTACCGTAGGTATATCATCAGGTATAATGGATATTATTCGTGCCCTAGTCTATGTTATATGCTTCTCTCTTATACTATGATGTGTTGTATGGCTACTTGATTATTGCACGCATGTTGAAATGCAGTTTAGGCCATGTGGTGATATATGAGCTAGATGGATCTTATGATGTTGATTCACTTATTTATTCCTATCCGTGCTCGCCCTTTTCCCTTATTGTATTAAGCCTAGTGACCTTCCCACATTTATACGTGTCCACTCTATCATGTTTGATGTTGATGCACATGTACTTAGTGAGAACGTGCATTATAGGTCGATGTGTATCCCTATGTGGATTGATATGTTTGGGATCAGGTTATGCGCCGCAATGGAATTATGTGGGATACCCTTTTTTGTGTTTATTTCGTGTGTTTTATTTTCTCTTTATGGAATGAGTTCATGAAATAATGCTTTTGTTGTCATATCAGTTGTACTTGTTAGATAGTCCTTGTACCTTTTCTCCTTCCATTTCTTGATATATCCGAGCTATTACTTATTTGTGAGATTCCATGTGGCTATTGGTGTGACTTTCCGGTTGGGCTACTATATTGGATGACACGAGGTTTTTGGACTTGGTATTTGCACTATCTATTGGGGTACGAAATGCGTGGAAGAATAATACCATATGTTTTCTCGAAATTTTGCAATGCTCCTTGTCAGACGATAGAACTCCACGACTTGTTGATGGGTGAGTGGATATGACTTTCCAGATGTTTCTTTCATCATTGGCAGAGTACGAAGAACTGGAACAAGATTTTCTTTGAAATGAGGTTTGTTACCGGTAACGGGTTTGCTAATAGGCAGCATATGTAGTCAAAGATATTGCTATGGGCATATAAGCGATGGGCTACAATTTGTGCTTATATCTCGTGAATATATGTATGATTTGTTGCATCTGGTTGAGATTGATACAGTGTGTGTATATGTATGAATTGTATCATAGAAGCACTCCTGGATGTAGAAACTTGGTTATTAAGCTTATCAGTTAAGGTTAAAGGAATAATCATTAGTCAAGATTTTGTCGATGGGATTTTATGGATTGAGACGATGTGATATAACACATGATTAAGTGTATGACGGGTTTATACAGTGATTTTGTGGCTTTGAAATGACTCATGGCATGTTCGAGGGCAAACATATATTTATGTAGGGGAAAATGTAATGACCTGATTGGTCGGTTTGAGCTTTAGCATTTCGTTTGGTGGTTTGAGACTTTGTGTAGCTTCAAATGATGTATTATTACTTGTGTGTGTGGTCAGGTTTAGTTTTGGAGTGGCTCAGATGTATTTAAAAGAATAACTCTCGATTTGGAAGCTTTAAGTTAGACGAGTTGACAAAGGTATGATTTTTGGGTCAATGGATTCATAATCGAGATTTTGTGATTCTAATAGATTCGTATGATGATTTTTGAGTTGTATGTGTATTGGAATTCAATTTTGGAGGTTCCTACAAGTATCCCACAATATTTGTCGAAAGTTGCTCATTTGAAAAACTCAATGAGATCATAAGTTTCACCAAGAGTTGACTATGATGTTGTTGAACTCCAATTGGTGTTTCGAGAGATTAGATAGGTCAATATAGTTGAATTGAACTTGCGTAAAAAAAATTCAGGTAACACTAAGTGTTTAAGTGTGATTTGGACACTCTTTTGAAAGAATGAATATTTAACAACTTAAGAGAATTATATTCAGTTTGAGCCTCGATTTTTTATTGTGATGTTCCCATGGGTGTTTCGAGTATTTGGATAGGATTTATTTATGAATTTATACTTTTTTGTATGCTTGGATGGGGTCTTGAGGGGCTCAGATGTGCTTTGAATCATTGGTTGAGAAACTAGCTAAATTAAAGATTTTGAGTTTGACCATGGTCAATATCAAGTCAAGATGACCTCTTTCTGGTGTTTTGAGTGTAGAGCATGTTCGTTGTGTGTTTTAATAACCCCAAATGGTCATTTTGCATATTGTAACCCTATTCCCCTGTTTATTACTTATTCTACTTTCAATTATGGTTATGTGACTTTCCGGGATGATTGGTTTGGCTTTGGGGATCTTTCGGAGTGAATTGGGACACTTAGACCCAAGGTTGGAAGCTTAAGTTGGAAGATTTGACAGGAGTTTGACTTTTATGTAAAACACTTAGGAATGGAGTTTTGATGGTTCTGATAGCTTCATATGATAATTTTGGACTTAGGCATATGTCCAGATATTGATTTGGAGGTCCGTATGTTGGTTTGAGGCTTTTTGGAAAAAATTGGGAAGTTCAGAGGTTTGACTGAGAGTTAACTTTTGACACTAGTTTTGGATTTCTAAGAGTTAGAACAAGTCTGTTGCATCATTTATGACTAGTGTTGTCACGGCCCAAACTAATGGACCGCGACGGGAACCCGATACCTTACTCTACCGAGTACCAACATAACGTATCATACTATTTTAGATAACTGAGTTGGAAGGCTGCCATGAGATAAGTAGAATACAATGTGCGGTACCAACTTATACATAAGACATACGGGCCTATAAGACCAAATATCCACTCGTATACTGAACATAAGCCGACAAGGCCATACAATCTTTTATGTCCATGACATCTGTCTACAAGCCTTTAAGAATACATAATTTTCATAAAGGCAAGGACAGATTCCCGCTGTAAAACGTTACACGTCTAAATCATACTAACCAAACGAGCAACTCTGAAGCAAATGAAGCGCACCAGCATCTTCTGTTGAGTTGATAGCCTACTTGAAGGGCTCTCGATCTATCTATTGGGACCTGCAGACATGAAACACAGCGTCCCCAGGAAAAAGGGACGTTAGTACGAATAATGTACCTAGTATGTAAGGCACATAAATAAGTAATAACAGACATGGAAGAAATATAGAGTAAATGACCCAACTTGTAAGTCTGGATAAGTAATTTTCAATGTCTTCCTAGTGGGACTCTCTTGTATGTATGTAACACTCACCTTTAGTTACCCCAAATTCTATCTGAATATCCCTCAAGGGTCGGGATTCCATATCTATCTGCGAGACTAAATTTCTCTACGTTGGGGTTCACTATGTTTATCTTGCATGATTTGTTGATTTGTTTGTATCCTCTTGTCTAGCCATAACTAAGCTCTACCTGAGTCAACTAATAACTACTTGTTGGCCTATTATCATATCAATACTCCGCGTAATCTTTCTTGTGATATTTCCTTTGTCTTAACTTACATATCTCACTGGCTCCTTATTTATCAATAACATCTCAGGCAGGAACCCTTACTTCCTTTTCTTGACGTCGTGCTTGCATAATGTTCTAGAATGGTGTCATATCTGTAGGATTTGGACAAGTGAAATCTTATCCCATTCTTAGTGTTATCACATTATTCTTTTATTATTCCATAGTTACTATAACCACTTAATTCTGACTTAATGCTACATCACTCCATATTCCCACCTTTAGGTGAGTACTATGGAGCTACAACGAACTGACTATAGATGTTTTTTCCTCTTTAACCTTGGCGTCTTTTCACATCACCGATAACCCTCACTCGCCTTGTGATAATCCTTTTGTACCAAGAATAACATATTTCCTTACTCACAAGGGAAACACCTAATGTAATTGGCACCTACAGTCTTTTAAGCTTAACTTTCCTCACATTGCTTATTCTTAGGGAAGCATCTTCCTAAATAATCATTCTCTAAATTCCTCTTGAATATTCTTCTATGGTCCATTCTATTATTGCTGGAACCCAATCTGAAATTCTCATGATGCTAACTATCATCAACTCACTTAGCCCCTAATTCATGTTTAGTTTATCTTGCTCACCAGCCAATACTGATTTCTATTACTCTAGGGATTAACTCTCCCTTCGGGTAGTCGTGTAGAGTCATGAACTTATTTCTCGAAATGAGGATATAACTTTATGGCCTATACTCTTTTGTCATCTCAAGGCCTGGCTCCTCTCGAATTTCCTTCACTTGACTATATATCCTATAATATCGTCATTTTTTTTCTACTGTTGTCATCCATGCATCACATCTTACTCGTAATTCTTCATTAACTATCTTCTCATTTCCTCCTAACATTTTTGTCTAACACTTTATTTTGAAAATTTCAACAGGACATTCCTTTGCTTTTATCTCCCCTTGCTCCATCGACTTGCTCTTCAGGTTGACTAACATTCTTTCTTTACTAGGGACGGGAGCCATACTAAGGTAACATTTATCTATTCAAGGCTTCCAGTGCCTATCTTTATAGTACTCATATCTAGCTGTATTATTTCAGAGTGTACCATCTGGTGTCTCGCAAGGAGATTTTGTTAGCACATTTACAATATACTTCGGAAATTTCAACTAATGCAAACAATCCAACCATCATTTTGGGTTACTCTAACCCCAGCCGGTTCCTGATATTTGTCCTTCTCCTAACTATTTATGTTAGCTCCCATAGAGCAATATTGAGATGGGTTTGACTAATTGTACATACCTCTGTTACAATTGAAGGTATCTCAAAATGCTTATATTTCCCTGCTTGAATTGTAAATACTATTAATCTTCATTAACTTGGTACCTCGTACTCTTCTTCACCTTTCTTCTTTTACTTGCTGAAACTTGTGTCTACCTTCCAATTCTCTTATTCCTTTGTACCGTAAGTGTGGATAGGAATTCTTGCCTTGGGGATACTTATCAAGAAACTTACACGTCTTAGTACACACATGATCTGCTGAATATCTCAAATTTATCCCTCATAAGCATGATGAAAAGAAAATCGAGTTCCTCTGACTCAACTCTTCCACATCTATATCTCTTTTTAATTGCCTTTCGGGATGTAGGCATCATCGTATTATGAATAAGATAGAGTTAGGAAATTGAGTTCTTACAATTGAGCTCTATGACACGATCTACAGTAAGATGTAAGAGTGACAATCATAAATGCCATGTAGCCTCCTGCTTATAATTGTGGTGCACGACACACCCATAAACAAGACTCTACTAGACATGACTTGTAGGCTCCCTAGGACAGAACTATGCTCTGATAACACTTTTGTCACGACCCAAATCGATGGCCCGCGACAGGCACCCGGTACCTTACTCTATCGAGTACCAACATAACGTATCATACTATCGTACTTAACTGAGCTGGAAGACTGCCGTGAGATAAGTAGAATACAACGTGTGATGCCAACTTATACCTACTCGTTAACATAGGCTGACAAGGCCATACAATCTTTTACGTACATGACATCTGTCTACAAGCCTCAAAGAATACATAATTTTCATAAAGGTCAGGACAGAGTCCCGCCATAAAACAATACACGTCTAAATCAAACGAACCAAACGAGGAACTCCGAATCAAATGGAGCGCACCAACATCTTCTTCTGAGCTGATAGCCTACTTGAAGGGCTCTCGATCTGTCTATGGGGACCTGCGGGCATGACACGCAGCGTCCCCGGGGAAAAGGGACGTCGGTATGAATAATGTATCGAGTATATAAGGCACATAAATAAGTACATAACGGACATGGAAGATATATAGAGTAAATGACCCAACCTGTAAGTCTGGATAACTCTGTAATTCATGAAATAATTATAGCTTAATGCATATTCGTAAGGATGCCATATAGTTAAAAGGTACATGTTTCTTAACATCATCAGGCTTCTGAGGACATCCCATCATATCGTCTCGGCCACTGTGTGAAAAATTATCAACATATACCAGCTGATCAGGTGGTGGTGCGTATATAACGCCATCACCTTTTTCCATATTCCATATAAATATAATATACATATATACGCGTATATAAAGCCATATGGTCTTGGGTCAATGTACATGTACAAATAAATGAAATGCATAAGAAATATGTTAATAAGAATTTCTCGGAATGCCATTAAAATCAATATGACTTTGGGATAAACTTGATCAAATACGTATTTTTCTGAGACCCATGAACACAAGATATAATAATAATTCACATGAGGAATCAAGAATATAGATACCCCTAGTATTTATAGAATAGATTCTTTTATGAAAGTTGTGTATTTTGCTCGTTTCATTTGTGTTATTTGGATCATGCCAAAAAGAAAGAAGGGATAGCCTTAACATACCTGAACTGGTTCTCTATTGCAAAAACATGTAACGGCGGACCAAAGTAGGGAAAAATCCGTATGATATTCTTAAGAAAGATTATACCAGGCTTCTTTAAATTATCATATCACGTTGGACCTTGTAGCATTTCAAAGAATTTCACGTTTGACATTGTAACATTTCAGAGAGTTTTCACGTTTGGGCATTGTATCATTTCAGAGAGTTTTCACGTTTGGACATTGTAAAAATTCAGAGAGTCTCACGTTTGGACGTTTTAATATATCATGTTGGACATTGCTATTTTTCTTTAATGATGTAGAAAGATGGTTCTTTTGTCTCAAAGAGAGTGGGCCCCACCTTGTATGGTGACTCAGCCAACTAAGCTCACTCATTTGCCACCTTAAAGTGTGACTTATGAGTCACCTATTACCAACTCCTTTGGCTGCCACATTGATGCATTTTAAGCTTATCCATAATTTTAATAATTATCAGTCTCTTAATTAACTTGTTAATCCCCCACTAACAAATAATTATCCAATTATCCACATAATCAAGAATTATCTCAAGTTACTCAAATTACTACTCACTTTTAACATACTTTATACTTCTTGCTATCATGGACACGTGGTACCTTGTGTGGTACTAGTCCATAAATATTAGGTATTAACATTCGGCCCGTATTTTATTCCAACATGCCAAATTTGGACGAAAATTCATTTTCTTTGACTTGCTTCCCCTCTCACTTTCACGAATTTACTCATCACTTGTTTGAAATAGCATAATCCTTATAATCTCCAAATAATCTCCTCGTTGGACTGACGTCAATTACATTATTAAAAATTCAGTGTACAATACTACATGGTGCAACAACATCGTAATTTAATACAGCGAAGCGTAACATCATCGTAATGTAATACTGCAGGACGTAATATTCTAGGGCGTAACAAGTGCGAAAAATTTGATGTCAATCGGAGTTGGTTTGATATGATTTGGAATTAGTTTTAGAAGTTGGAAATGCATTATTTCTATAGGCTTAAATTGGGGTCCGTTTCACGATTTTGATGTTATTGATGTGATTTGATGCTTTTACTAAGTTTGTATTGTGATTTAGGACTTATTGGTGTATTTTCATGGGGTCCTAGGGACCTCGGGAGTATTTTTGGATGGTTATCCGGTCTTCTTTTTAATTGGTGTAATTACTAAAGCTTTTGGCTTCTGGTGTCTTCGCACCTGCCGAGGGTATGGCTGCAGATGCGGCACCGCTTGTGCGACGAGTTGTGCACAATAGCGAAATGATGCGGAGACTGGGAGGACTGCATATGCACGTGTATTTCTATAGAAACGGAAACACTTATGCGATAAGAGGACCGCATGTGCGGAGTTAGATTTGTTGGGCCTTGGACGCAGATGAGATAGGGGATCTACATGTGCGGATGCATAGGAGAGGGAGAGATACCATAGAAGCTGTCTCGCAGGTGCAGAGCTTTGGCCGCAGGTATGCTAGGTCGGGAGGTTAATGAGATTTTGCACCTATGATGGTTGAGTCTGAATGTGTGACTCTTAGGGCTGAAGATGCGGGATTGCTATGCAAGATATTTTATGACGAGGGTTGGTCTTTTCTTCTTATTTTTGGGATTTTGTGTCACGGCCTGACTTGGACGATCATGACTAGCACCCGACCATACTTGCCGAGCATAGACGTACATTTTATCTAACCTTATTTATAATCTTTAAGGGCCGACGAGATCAATATAAATGGTAGATATGGATCATAAAAAATCAAAATTGAAATAGAATGGTATGAACATACATCACATGGGATGACAAGACACCTAAGAAACTAAATATAAGATACGAGCTACAACGCTGCGATGAAAGACTATACAACAAAAATTAGCCAACAAGGCGTACCAAACTATACATGAGTCGACACCTGTCTATGAGCCTCTAAAGGAGCATAAGTGATGCAACACCTGTCTATGGTCCCCGACATACCCATAATATCTATAACAAAAATAAATACCAAGACCACGACAAGTCCGGAGTAGGGATCTTTCCAATAACCACTGAACTGGGAAGCTTACAGTGGTGGGGGAGCTACGTCTACCTATCTATCAGGACCTGCCGCACGACATGCAGCGCATCCATAAATAAAAAGGACGTCACTAGGAATAAAGTAC
This sequence comes from Nicotiana knightiana, assembly GCA_005239525.1. Classification (NCBI taxonomy): domain Eukaryota; kingdom Viridiplantae; phylum Streptophyta; class Magnoliopsida; order Solanales; family Solanaceae; genus Nicotiana; species Nicotiana knightiana. The sequence continues at coordinate 105,068 of ML424602.1, forward strand.
TGAGTATGTAAGGCAGGAAAGCATAAGTAAGAACAGTAATGTAAACAGGGATAGAGTATATACAGCCTCTAACATCTGGTTACCTATGAGGGCTACTAACATGAAATGCGTGATACATACATATATATATACATAAAATTTTAAAACATACGCCTCTGTGGGCAACATCGTCATCATATCGTACCCGGCCGTAATAGGCACGGTAAAACGTACCCGACCACGTGGAGCTCGGTAAAACCCAACTGATCATTGGTTGCACAATAGGTTTCGTATCCGGCCGACTATAGCGTGGCTCGGTAGAGTAAAATAGATACATACATATATATATATGTATATATATATATATATATATATAATGCATGTAGGACTCATTGGAATCATATTCTGAACCTTTCGGAGTGACGAAAGGTCGATATTCTCCGTACACGTTATTAGGTCTAACTCTTCATCAAGAATATTATAAGAATCAGGAAGTACCAACAACATTGATAACATAAGAATAAGAGAAGCAACCTCAACATCAATTGTTCCATGAGAAGGGAAACAATGTAAGTACTGCTAGCTTCTAAGAGTAGAGTATCTTTGGAAGCTCGTTCATTGCATTATGTATAATTGGAGTTGTGAAAAAGAAGGAAAGGGATAGCCTCACATACCTTGTATACATACTGCCCAACCTCAAACTATTCAAATGTCACGACTCCTTAATCTACAATAAGAGAAACGATACTATCATTATCGTTTAAGCGTCGTAACTATTATGTATCGACCATAACATATTTTACAATGAAACGGACAGTACCTCACCTATATATATGACTTCACAAAAGTCAAAACAATCACCAAACAGCCCAACACACCACAATCTCTTCATACACAAAACGACCGCCGTAGTAGTGTCAAACGACCCGGAAATGTTATGACGAACGACCAGCACACCACCCTACATCTATATGATGCTTCTACACACCTTTCCTCCTCCAAAATTCCACAAAACAGTAGTAAAACACGCAGCCCAACAGCAACACAAAACAGTCCACAAAACAGTCTGCCACAAGTGAATAACTCGAACTCACGACATCCGATCACCGTCCCGTGAGTTCTTACAAGTATAGAACGAATTACCATGAATTACAGCAGAAAAAATGGATGAAAGGTAGAAGTAAAATTACCTTACTTGTTGGATAACTCAGCCCTTATCTTGGTTCTTCAAACTCTAGGTTTTACCCCCAATTAGAACTTGAAAGAGAGAGAAAATCAATTAGAGTTTGTTGATAATTTTTGGGAAGAAGTTTGCAGGGGTTTAAGTCTGGTTATTCGTGATATATTATGAGGGTTATATTGCAGGAGATAAGCCTTTAAATTAGCTACGGGTTACAACATCCTTGATTTGTTTAACTTCTAATACTTGTTAATCATCCTTATACACTCTTGTATTATTTAAGACCAATAGTATTAACTTCTTATCATCTCAAAGATAATCTCTTCTCAAATTTACGTCGACTAACTTATGGCATGAACTAATGTACGTGAATATGGGTTGTATCACCCTCCCCCCCAGGAACATACGTCCTCGAATGTAAGGGTTTATGGGGAGCCTAACTTATCGTGGATTCCAATCGAAATTTTCGGCCAAGTTTCCCCTATAAAATGGATACTAGCCAAACTTGCAAGCAGTAAAACCCAACATATTGTCTCAAAAGGCTATACCAAGCATTATGGATATGTAGATTATTTGTATATCACCATTTTTATTAAGGAAGAGTATTCCCAAGCTACTACTTACCTCATAGAGCCATTTCACGTTCTAATGCGTCATGCGTCCCCCCGGCATCCTCGTTATCTTGAATCTGGAACAAGTACAGGTATTTAGACTTCATCTCCTCTTCTGCCTCCCATGTAATTTCTTCACTGTTCTTGTTCCTCCACAATACTTTGACGAAAGCTACATCCTTTTTTCTGAGCTTACGGACTTGTCGATCTAATATAGCCACTGGCACTTCTTCATATGGTAGATCCTCTGTAACTTTTACATATTTGATAGGGACGACGGAGAAGGGTCTCCAATACATTTCTCAACATAGATACATGGAATACCAGGTGGACAAATTCCAATTCGGATGGCAATTCTAACTCATAAGCAAATTGTCCAATTCGTCGAAGAATTTTGTAAGGACCGATATACCGCAGACTCAGCTTACCCTTCTTGCCAAAATGCATACACCCTTCATTGGCGAGATCCTCAGGAAAACCCAATCACCAACCTCAAACTCTAGATCACGACGTTGGACATCAGAATAAGACTTTTGCCTGCTTTGCGCCGTCCTCAGCCGCTTTTGTATCAGTTTCACCTTCTCAATGGCTTGGTGAATCAAATATAGCCCATATAGTTCTGTTTCACCGAGTTCGAACCATCCAAGTGGTAATCTACATCTCCTCCCGTATAGTGCTTCATACTGGGCCATTTTAATACTGGAATGATAGCTAGTATTGTAGGAAAATTCTATGAGTGGAATATTGTCATCCCAGTTCCCCTTGAAATCTAGAACACATGCTCGTAGCATATCTTCTAGTGTCCAAATGGTACGATTAGCCTATCTGTCAGTTTGTGGGTGGAATGCAGTGCTGAGATTCACTTGTTTGCCTAAACATTTCTGAAAAGACCTCCAAAAGATTGTCGCAAATTGCGCTCCTCGGTCTCATATAATAGATATCGACACACCATGAAGCCTAACAATATCCTTTATATACAACTTCGCATAATCTTCAGTTGTGTAAGTTGTCTAAACTGGCCGAAAATTGGCAAATTTTGTAAGTCGAACTATCACCCATATGGTGTCAAACTTATGATAAGAGTGAGGTAATTCAATAATGAAGTCCATATTAATAACCTGCTATTTCTAGGCCGGAATCTCTATATTCTGAAGCAATCCACTGGGCTTCTGATGTTCGATTTTTACTTGTTGACAATTAGGACACTAGGCTACAAATTATGCAATAGACTTCTTCATGGTATTCCACCAATACTTCTCCTTAACATCACGATACACCTTTTCCAGTCGGGATGGATGGAATATCGGGATTGATGAATCTCAATCATAATCTTCTCTCTCAACCCTGCCACATCAGGCACACATAACCGGCCCCAGTATCTCTGTGCCCCATCTGTACCTATCTGAAAAGCCGTAATTTTACATTGTTGAATGCTCTATCTCAATCGTAATAAGGTAGGATATTTATATTGGAGTGCTTTTACCTCGGCTACCAAATATGATTCTAATGTTTTTTGTACAGTAACCCCTCTGTCATCCGAGTCTAATAATCTAATTCTCGTAATGGCTAGCTGATGAAGCTCTTTAGTCAACCCATGTCTACCTGCCTCGATGTGTACTAAGCTTCCCATTGACTTACGAATGAGAGCGTCTGCCACAACATTGGCTTAACCAGGATGGTACAATATCTCGACATCGTAATCTTTCAGTAATTCAAGTCACCTAAGCTGCCTCAAATTCAACTCCTTCTGCTTGAAGATGTATTGTAAACTCTTTTGATCTGTGTAGATGTCAACATGGACGCCGTAATCATGGGTCGGGTAATTATTTTCATGCTTATTCAATTGTCTTGATGCATAAGCAATCACCCCAAACATGTACCTGAGGCATCAAAATATACCACATAACCTTTTGTTCCTTCTGGGAGAGTGAGCACTGGTGCGGATGTCGATCGATTTTTTAACTCCTGAAAACTTTGTTCACAAGTGTCAGACCACTGGAACTTAGTAGCTTTCTGTGTTAACTTAGTCAATGGTGCTGATATAGAGGAAAACCCTTTTACAAATTGCATATAATATCATGCTAGCCTCAGGAAGCTACGGCTTTATGATGGTGTTTTAGGTCTCGGCCAATTCTTTACTGCATCGATCTTTTGAGTGTCGACACTTATACCCTCGTCAGCTATCACATGGCCAAGGAATGCTACTGATTTCAGCAAGAACTCACATTTGAAGTGCTTAGCATATAACTTACAATCCTGAAGTGTCTATAATACTATCCGCAAGTGGCCCGCATGTTTCGCCACCGAACTAGAATACACAAAAAAATGTCATCAATGAATATGATCATGAACACATCAAGATAGGGCCTGAATAAAGTATTCATGAGATCCATAAAAGCTTCTGGGGAATTTGTTAGCCTGAACGACATCACCAAGAACTCAACGTGCCCATATCTTGTCTGGAGGGGCGTCTTTGGAATATTCTTCTCCTTAACCCTCACCTGATGATACCCTGAACATAAGTCAGTGTTTGAGAAATACTTGGCACCCTGGAGTTGGTCAAACAGCTCGTCAATCCTTGGAAGTGGGTAATTGTTCTTTACAGTAAATTTATTCAACTTTTAATAATCAATACACATCCTTAACGACCCCATCTTTCTTCCGCACAAACATGACTGCCGCACCCCAAGGTGAAGTGCTAGGCCTAATAAAGCCCTTATCTAGTAATTCCTTCAACTGCGCCTTCAACTCTTGCATCTCTGTCGGGGTCATACTGTATGGGGGAATAGATATGGGTTGAGTGACAGGAAACACATCAATGCTAAACTCAATCTCCCTTTCAGGGGGAAGGCCTGGGAGTCCATCTGGGAAAACATCTGGAAATTCATTGACCACGGGGATTGATTGTAGAGTAGAAGGTTTCGCCTCTGCATTCCTAACGCTAACGATATCATAAATGTAACCTTTTGAGATCATCTTCCTTGCCTTAAGATAGGAAATAAACCTAACCATCTTCGTATGACAATCAACATTTGCTTAACATGAGGCCAACTAATTCAAATAAATTCGCCGAGGTTTGATGACTACAAATCATTACTGTGCAACCTCTATATATCCTTCTAGTAATCACAGAATCTCCTATAGGAGTAGATACTGCAAGTGGTTTGCTTATCAATTCAGGTTCAACGCAAAACTTATTAGCCACAAAGGGTGTAATGTATGATAATGTAGATCTTGGATCAATCAACACATATACATCGTAAGAAAACACGAACAATATACCTGTAACAACATCCTGAGACGACTCGAGATACTATCAACCTACTAGAGCATAGGTTTGATTTTGAGCACCACTCGAACTCAGCACTGCACCTCTACCTCTACCACGACCTGTCAGCCACTGAAAACCCCACGCTGGAGGTCGAACTGATGAGGAAGAACAACGCACAGATCCAGTTGGCTGAGCCATACCACCACCCTCTCTGTTAGGAAAATCCCGCATCATATAGTCATTTTGTCCAGAAGAATAGCACGCATCAGAACCTCGACAAAACAATCCAAAGTAGGCCTTGTCGTACTAATCACAACGGGGTGTAGGGGGTCTCGTCTGACTAGTATACCTATGATATTGCGAGCATGATGCGCGCGAACTCTGACCTAGACCAGAATACGTAAATTGATCATACCGAGGCCTCTGAAACTATGGACGAGAACTAGCTACAGGTGGGGTTGAACTCCTCAGAGACTGGGCCCTAACACTACCTCTAACGTTATGAGAATACCCTACAAATATCGCTCGCTTATGTTGGTCCCTATTCTGCTCCTTATCTTCCCTTTGTTGGCGCTTATGATCCTCTAAGGTCTGGGCATAAGCCTGTCGTGTACTCATTTATCAGTTGTGGTCCCAACCCATTCACGAACATATGCACCCTATCACTCATCTCGGCCACCATATGGGTAGCATACCTTGCTAAAGAATCAAACTGCATACTATACTCTCGCACACTCATATTACCTTGTCTAAGTTTCAAGAACTTATCAGCTCTAGATCATCATATCTGAACTGGAAAATAGTGACAATGAAAGGCCACATAAAATTCCTTCCACACAGCTGGAGGGGCGTTCAGACCCCTGGATCTCTCCCAACTATAATACCAGAAAACCGCTAAATATCGTAATCGATAAGAAGCCAACTCTATTGCCTCTGTATCTATAGCATGTATAACCCACCATTTACGATGATCTGCTAAACACTGGAGGGTCAAGATTAATATAATCACGAACTCTTGCACTATCTGATTTATCAAAAACACCGATATTCTGCCTCTGAGCCTAAGCAACTACCAAGCTAGTCAACAACTGCACCGCATCCGCATATCCTGGTCTGTAGGTCCAGACGGAGGAACTGCTGGTGGTGGGTGCCTCCTAATATCCTCTAAATGAGACGGAGTAGATGAGGTATGAGACGGAATCTCACTTTGAGCCTCACTTTGATCTGCTCTGGCTTGAGGCACCTGGCCGGTACCCTCTCCCACAGCTATATCAAGCGGTCTACTAATTGCTTGTTTCCTAGTGGAAGGCATCGCTGAAAGAACACAAGGTTAATGTTAGATACAAACACTAAACACTCAACTCTACGCACGATATAGATTCAGGAAGAAACCCTAGATGTCATGTAGTTTCCTTATTATAAATATCGCGCACTACACATCCATAATAAAGACTCTACTAGACACGCTCATAGATAACCCCTAGGACAGACTTGCTCTGATACCAAGTTTGTCACGACCCAAACTGGAGGATCATGACTAGCACCCGGGCCATACTTGCCGAGCACCAACGAACATTTTATCTAACCTTCTTTATTAGCTTTAAGGGCTGACGAGATCAATATAAATGGTAGATATGGATCATGAACAATCAACAATGAAATATAATGGCATGAACATACATCACATGGGATGACAAGACTGCTAGAAAACTACATATAAGGTACGAGCTACAATGCTGCTATGAAATACTATACAACAAAAATCAGCCAACAAGGCATACCAAACTATACATGAGTCGACACTTGTCTATGAGCCTGTAAACGAGCTTAAGTGATGCAACACATGTCTATGGGCCCCCACATACGCATAATATCTATAACAAAAATGCATACCAAGAGCACGACAAGTCTGGAGAAGAGATCTTACCAATAACCACTGAGCTGGAAAGCCTACTGTGGTGGGGGAGCTGCGTCTACTTGTCTATCAAGACATGCAGTACGACATGCAGCGTCCACAAATAAAAAGGACGTCAATACGAATAAAGTACTAAGTTTATAAGGCAGGAAAGCATAAGTAAGAACAGTAATATAAACAGGGATATAGTATATAAAACCTCTAACATCTGAATACCTCTGAAGGCTACTGACATGAAATGCGTGATACTTACATATATATACATAAACTTTTAAAAAATACGCCTCTGTGGGAAATTTCATCATCATATCGTACCCGGCCATAATAGGCTCGATAAAACTTACCCGTCTACGTAGAGCTCGCTAAAACCCAACCGATTAGTGGTTTCACAATAGGTGTCGTACCCGGCCGACTATAGCGCAGCTCTGTAAAGTAAAATATATTTAGGACTCGTTGGAATCATATTAGGAACATTTCGGAGTGACGTAAGGTCGATATTCTCCGTACAAATTTTTAGGACTAACTCTTCATCAATAATCTTATAATATTTAGGAAGTACAAACAACATTGATAACATAAGAATAAGAGAAGCAACCTCAACATCAATTGTTCCATAACAAGGGAAACAATGTAAGTACTGCTAGCATCTAAGAGTAGAGTATATTTGGAAGCTCGTTCATTGCATTATCTATAATCAAAGTCGTGCTAAAGAAGGAAACGGATAGCCTCACATACCTTGTATATACACTGCACAACCTCAAGCTATGCAAATGTAGCGACTCCTTAATCTACAATAAGAGAAATGATACTATCATTATCGTTTAAGAGTCGTAACTATTATTTATTGACCATAACTTATTATACGATGAAACGGATAGAACCTCTCTTATATATATGACTTCACACAAGTCAAAACAATCACTAAACATCCCAACACACCATAAGCTTCTCATACACAAAACGACCACCGTAGTAGTGTCAAGCGACCTTGAAATGTTACGACGAACGACCAGCCCACCACCCTACATCTATATGGTGTTTCTCCATCCTTCCTCCTCCTTAACTCCACAAAACAGTAGTAAAATATGCAGCCCAAGAGCAACACAAAACAGTCCAAACAGTCTGCTACAAGTGAATAACTCGAAATCACGGCTTCCGATCACCGTCCAGTGAGTTCTTACAAGTATGGAACGAATTACCATTAATTTACAGCAGAAAAAATTGATGAAAGAGATCAGTAAAATTACCTTACTTGTTGGATAACTCATCCCTAATCTTGGTTCTTAAAACTCTAGGTTTTACCCCCAATTAGAACTTGAAAGAGAGAAAAAATCAATTAGGGTTTGTGGATAATTTTTGGGAGGAAGTTTGCAGGAGTTTAGGTATGGTTATTTTTTATATATAATGAGAGTTCTATTTCAGGATATAATACTTTAAATGGGCTCTTTGGCCGACCCGGAATTGCCTCTCTTTGGGCCCTCATTTAAGCAAGTAGGTGACACACGTACTTGTCACCTAGCAGCATGTGCAGTCTAGCAAAAATACATATATCTTTATACTCTGATGTCGCATTGATAAATGGTTTAGTTCATTGGAAACTAGACTCATAGATCTTCAGTTTGGTGGGTAGATCACCCTGTAATTCCAAGTTAAATGGGAGAAAAGATTAATAACATTTTTCCTAAAATTTAAATAAAATTATGAACATAAGTTGCAACGACTTTTGTTGACTTTTGTTTCATAACTTGTTTGACTTCAAGACTTATGATACGGATTTTATATGATTCAAATACCTTATAACACTATCTCTTGAGAATATTAAGCACCCATAGGTTTACCCAAATATACGGGTTACAACATCCTTGATTCGTTTAACTTCTAATACTTGTTAATCACCCTTATACACTCTTGTATCATTTAAGACCAATAGGATTAACCTCTTATCATTTCAAAGATAATCTCTTCTGAGATTTACGTCGACTAACTTATGGCATAAACCGACGTACGTGAATATGGGATGTAACATTTCGGAGTTGGGACTAGGGCAATTTTTGGAGAGTTTTTCACCAATAATTAGGAGGTAACCTTTGTCAATAAATATTGAATACTAAATGATAATTACACTTAATTTTCATGAATCTAAGATAGAATTAGGGGATTATTGTACTATATTATTAGTGAGTGAAATTTGAGGATTTGAGGGTCGATTTATGGTTAGAATTGGATGATTTTGTTTATGGTTGGCCTCATAATTGAATGAGTGTTCAAAATTTGTGAATTTTATCGGGTTTCGAGGCGTGAGACTTGGGTTGACGTTTTGACTTGAGTTAAAGATCTTAGATTTATCTTTTGAAATAACTTCTTATGGTTTTCTTGATGGCATTGCGTTATTTTAACTACATTTGGATCGTTCGGAGGTTAATTCGTGAGGGAAAGGCTTCTTAGAGTACTGATTTTGATCGCTTGAGGTAAGTATCTCACCTAAACTTTGTTGAGGCACTAGTTGCCGGAATTATTTGCGTAACTATGTGCTATGGGTGCACATATGTGTGCGGTTTTAGCCTATGTGCGAGCACCAGGTTATTTATCGATGTTCAGGGTAGTGCTTAGGTTGTGATATGCCTAAAGTTGACTATTAAGATTTAAGCTATAATTTTTCTCATATTTTTAACCTTGTTGTAAAATATTTTATCCATGTTTGAGGCTACATAGAGGATAAATCCCTTAATGAACTTGATAAATGTTAATTCTATGATGAACTTGCCAATTAGAGTTATGATAGTACACTTTGCACATACCTACACGTTAGCATGACATATATACCAGTCCAGGAGCATGAGGTGTCATACTCATACATCATATACACCTATTCTTGTATATTTGCTTCCCTGTGATACGATTTGGACCGGATGCGTGTGATCACGCAGGGCTGATTGTGTTGTTATACATGTGACCACGCTAGTCGGATTGTGATGTTATGCCAGAGACCACGTCGGTCGATTGTGTTGTTATGCCTATGAAAATGCTTGGAGGATTGTGTTGTTATGCATGTGACAACGTCGGGTGGATTGTGTTATGATCCCTTTGACCAACTCGGGTGGATTGTGATTGTTTTCCTTCAAAATGGTAATTACAATTATATTTGATTATGTGGTTCTAAAAATACGTGATCTCTTTTAATACCAGTTGTTTAGGCAGTAGATGCTGAGTGTGAAGTGAGAAACATTAAATAAGAGCAAAGAGAAATAATATTATACAAACCGAGCAACGGAGAGACCGGTCTCGGGGGTTGTCGAAAAGGCCTCGAGGTCGAGCTTTAGAAGATTGACTAGGGACTATTAATAAAAGTATAATAGTGTTGAAGGACTTAACAATGCCCTATTTATCATCAATAACTAGTAATAAATGAAGAATAATTCAAGAACACAGTAAATGAGAACTAATAAATCAATGGAGAAATTGTAGAGAATGTTTTTTGTTAGAGAGCAGAGGATGTCCTTCTTTTTGTATTCAATATCATCCGTGCAAAAAATGACTAGGATCCCTTTTATATAGGAGGGAGAATCTAAACATAGTACATCTGTAAGTGTTACAAAGAAATACAGCCGATACAACTATTTAATGGCTTGGTACGGACTTGTACCATTCTTGCAGACTTGGTCAGCTCTAGTCACGTGTCCTTGGAAATTTCCCGCTTTTCCACGATGGTCACTAATTTATACTGCACCAGGGTCGAGCTCAACGACCCTTCGATGGTCTTCCTCGAGGGATACACATCGGGACCGAACAATAAATTCCGATGTAGGTTCCTCGAGGCCAGTCAAGGGATTCCATAACAGTCTCAAAATCGAGCTCTCCGATTTTGGCCGTATACAGATAGTCCCCGCGTTTATAAGAATAAAATGATAAGGAACGGTCTTGAATTCTTGGCTCTTCGGTATATCCATCATGACGTCAGTCACATGAGGTCATCAACTGATGTAACAAAAAGGTTGCACAGTTCACGGTTCTCGAAAAGCCCCTGAACCGCTTTTTGCCGCCCTTTCAACCTCTCCAACATGGTTGGGAAAACCTCTATAAATATTTCAACCATTCTTTTTCAAATTTTCACCCTTTTCAACATCTTTAAACCTCTACTTAGCAGCTTTTGCTTTCATCTCTTCGCCAGTTTTCTTCTTCTTATTCTGATATTTTAACACAGTCATGGTCAAAATTTCTAAGATGGTCCCAAAAAAGAGAATACCCCTTCTTCACGCTCTTCTAAGAGAGAAACGACAGTTCCTCCTCGCGTTGAGGAGTGCCTCCTCGGACCCTATGAAACATCATCTGGTTTTGAGGCTGATAAATCTTCATCGGTAGCGGACTGATATGAACCCACACCTCGATATGTTGGTTCGGTGACCGATATTGAAAACGCGAAGGTTGGTTACCGTTGGGAGAAAAAGGTGCAAGTGAAGATCGCTCCATCTGAAGATATAGCTATCTATAAAGCCGGTCGGGACATTCCTTGGCGGAGAGAAGATAATTTGGTGATATTCCCTCATGTCGCAAATAAATCTCGATGTTGGGAAATGCTTCACCAAATCTTCTTTTCCCTGAATCCGAGTCCAAGTAACATCACATATATGTTATATTTTTTAGGCGAAAACTCTCGTGGGAGTCTTAATATTCTCCCGCTTGAAGTTCTTGAGTTCTTTCCTAACTTAGGGGGCAGCACGCCTTGTTGTGATACTGGCAAAAGTGTAGCCAAAACTGTTCTTGGTCCGGAAATCCATTTGCAGGACGTTGGAAAATACACTAAAGGGAATGGGCACCGTCTTACAGATTCTACCGATGCTCAGAAGAAGTTGAGGGAGAGGCTTTTGACCGAGAGAGAAGAAGCAATGAGCATGCCCGATGCAAATCTCGAGACTGATCTTCTAAATATGAAGGTCGAGGTCGTGGACGCTCGGGCTGAAGCTGAAGAAGTTCGAGCGAAGGCCGATAGGAAGGTGATCGTTTATTTAAACGATAGTGTCAAATCTCGGGTCGAGCTGAGAGGAGCTTTCGCCAGAGAGAGGAGGGGCAATGAGTATGCCCGATGCAAGCCTCGGATGGAGACCCTCGAAGAGATACATGCTAGGGGATTTGACCTCTCGGAAGAGATAAAGTAGGCCGAGCCGGATGAGATCGACGATAAGTTTTTCCTTTCTTCTTGAACTGATACTGATATTTGAAGGTTGTCGTCGGCGCTGGTCCGAGGGGCCTTTGAGGGTGCCGGTCTCCACAATAGACTGGATTTTGTGCTTTGTTGTTTGCATAAGACTCCTGTGGGAATGTTGTAAATATATATTTGTAATGCACATATATATATATATATATATATATATATATATATATATATATATGAAAGATTCTTTGGTTTGATTTGCTTGTTGATAGTTTGTCCGATGAATTGGACTTTAAGATGAAACCCTTGGGGATATAAATTGACCCTTAGGCTTTTTAAGTTGGTGACTCGGGCTTTTACGCTTTAGGTCGGTACGACCTTTGGTGTAGCTGGCAACTAGGGATCTTACGCATTTGGCCCAGAGGCACTTTTAGCTAACCATTTCGGGCTTTCACTCCGAGTCGAGTTTCGACTCGAGCTCAACAGCCCTCAGATTTTCAAATCGACCCTGAGACGCTTTGGGTAGGTATGACCTATAGCTGGCGACTTAGGATCTTACGCGTAAGCTCGATATGACTTTTAATGTAGCGGGCGACTTGGGCTCTTATGCTTTTTGGCCCTGAGGCACTATTGTTAACCATTATGGCTTAGTCTCTGAGCCGGGTTTTGACTCGAGCTCAACGGCCCTCAGATTTCAAATTGGCCCTGAGGTGCTTTGGGTCGGTATGACCTATGGCTGGCAACTTGGGCTCTTAAGAGGAAGTTCGATAAGACTTTTAATGTTGCGGGAAAATTTTTATCTTACGCGTTTGGCCCTGAGGCGCTTTTGTTAACCATTTTGGGCTTAGTCTCCGAGTCGGGTTTCGACTCAAGCTCAATGGCCCTCAGATTTTCAAATCGGCCCTGAGGCGCTTTGGGTCGGTATGACTTGTAGCTGGTGACTTGGTCTCTTACGTGTAAGGTTGATACGACCTTTAATGTAACGGGTGACTTGGGCTCTTATACTTTTTTCGCCCTGAGGCTCTTTGGTTAACCGTTTTAGGCTTTGTGTCCGAGTCAGGTTTCGACTCGAGCTCAACGACCCTCAGGTTTTCAAATTGGTCCTGAGGCGCTTTAAGTCGGTATGACCTGTAGCTGGAAACTTGGGCTCTTACGCGTAAGGTCGATATGCCTTTTAATGTAGTGGGCGACTTTGTCTCATACGTTTTTTTGGCTCTAAGGCGCTTTGGATAACCGTTTCGGGCTTAGTATCCGAGTCTGGTTACGACTCAAGCCAAATGGCCCTCGGGTTTTCAAATCAGCCCTGAGGTGCTTTGGGTAGGTATGACCTGTAGTTGGCGACGTGAGCTCTTATTCTTTAGGTCGGTACGACCTTTGATGGAGCTGGCGACTAGGGCTCTTACGCTTTAGGTTGAACATCTCAGAGTCACGTTGGTTTGGCCGGAGCCTTATGACGGTGGTCATTATATTTGGCTGTAGCCTTTTAGTCCCCGAGTGAGATAGCCACAACATCTATATAAAGGGTATGCCTTTTGGGGTCTTACAAGTTCGATATATGAATTTGATAAGGGAATGCCTTTTTAAGGTCTTAAAATTTTTTACATGCCTTGCTTTAGGTTTTACAATTTTTATGTTGCCTCATGGAGGGCTTACGATCTCGAGGTGGTCGGCCCTGAGGTCTTAAGGCTTCGAGTCTCTGATGTTTCGATGTGGTGACTGTCAAGGACTGTTCCTGAGTCAGAGTTGATGTTGCCTCATGGAGGGCTTATGTTGTTGATATTGCCTCGTGGAGGGCTTATGAACTCGAATTAACCTGACCATAGGTCTTACGGATGCGATATTTCCTCGTGGAGGTCTTACATCGGTGCCTCATGGAGGGCTTATGACTTTTAAGTTTCCAGCCCTGAGGTCTTACGGCTTTGAGTTTCTGGTGTTTCGATGTCGATGGCGGTCCATAAGAAATTGAAAGTTGTCGATATTGCCTCGTGGAGGGCTTACATAGGTGCCTCATGGTGGGCTTATGGGCTTGAAGTTACCTGCCCTGAGGTCTTACGGCTTCGAGTTTTCAGTATTAGTTCCTGATTGTTCGGGAAATTTCTGGCCACGGGGCCGTTTCTTGTGAAAGAAACCAACTTCTTTGACGTGTGAAGTGTTTTGATGATAAGAGGTTCTCCTCCGATTACTTGATACAAGTATAAATTTTTTCACCATCGAGGGTTCCATTTATTTTATGCGGACACGGCTTATTCGACCGTTTGGTCCTATACATGGTACTCCGTCGAGACCTTCTTTGGCATCTTTTGGTCTCTTTGAGGAGCTGAATTCTTGGGGAGGTGCCCCTCAGTGTTCGAGGTTGATCGGAGAGAAGCCTCGAATACTTGGCGAGTTCTCTTTAGGTAGCATATGGATGTTGCCTCGTTAAAAACCTCGCCGGTAAAACCCATTTGGGATAAAATCCGATATGAGGGGAAAAAAGGCAACGCATGCTTTAAAAACTAAGGCCTTCGAGCTGGGGGTGCTTTCATTTCTTTTAAACGCATACCTGAACATTTGGTTAGTGTAAAATTTGAAGGAAAAAGGGAGAGGATTGTACCTTAGCAATAATAGCATTTGAGCATCGATATGTTCCAATGGCTTGGAAGTTTCTCGCCTTCCATAGTGCCGAGCTTGTAGGATCCTTTGCCGATTACTCCGAGGACGCGGTACGATCCTTCCCAACTCGGGCCTAGCTTTCCTTCATTTAGGTTTTGAGTGCTTAGGGTGACTTTCCTTAGGACTAAGTCCCCAACTTCGAAATGTTGGAGGTATGCTCTTCCGTTGTAGTATCTTTCGATTCTTTGTAGCAAAGCTTCTCGCTTCTCGTCTAAAAGTTCGAGGGTCGTAGTCATGGCCTCATTGTTTGAGCCTTCGGTGGCATGTCAGGATCTGGCTCTTGGCTCTCTGACCTTGACCGGTATCAATGCCTCTGACCCGTATACTAAAGAGAACGACGTCTCTTCAGTGCTTTAGAGGTTTTCCGATATGCCCATAGTACCTCGTGCAGCATTTTCTCTCCATTTTCACTTCGCATTCTCTAACTTCTTGTTCAAGTTTTGAATGATGGTCTTATTTGTGGATTCGGCATGACCATTTCCACATGGGTGGTAGGGCGCCGATAGGATTCTTTTGATTTGTTAGCCTCGAGAAATTTTGTTACTTTGCCTCCGATGAACAGCTTACCGATATCACACATTATCTCAGAGGAGATCCCGAATTGGCCATGATGTGATCCCAGATGAAGTTGATGACTTATTTTTCCCTTATCTTATCATAGGCCTGTGCTTCCACCCATTTTTAAAAATAGTCAGTCATAAATAGAATAAATCTAGCTTTACCTGGTGCCGTTGGTAGGGGGCCGACTATGTCCGTTCCCATTTCATGAATGGCCATGGTGATAAGATTGATGCAGCTATTCACCAGGTCAGTGGATCATTGGTGCAAATCTTTGACATTTGTCGCATTTTCGGATGAACTCTTTGATGTCCCTTTCCATGTTGTCCCAGTACTAACCTTATCTGGTCACCTTTCGAATTAAAGAATCGGCACCAGAGTGATTTCCGCAAGTGCCCTCATGGATTTCTCGGAGCACGTAATCAATGTCTCCTGGTCCCAAGCATACTGCTAGGGGCCCATCAAAGGTTCTCCTATATATAGCTCCATTCTCGTCGAGTAAAAATCGGGTTGCTCTAGTCCGAAGGGCTCTTGATTCTTTTGGATCCATGGGTAGCTTCCCACTTATCAAATAATAGATAAATTTGTTTCTCCAATCCCACGTCAGGTTGGTGGAGTTGATTTCGGTATGGCCTTCATTTATCACCGATGTGGATAGTTGAACAACAGCCCTGGGGAGTATGTCATCTTCTTCAACGGATGAGCCCAGGTTTGCGAGTGCATCGGCCTCGCTGTTTTGCTCTCGAGGTATGTGGACCAGAGTCCATTCTTTGAAACGATGCAACGTGATTTGAAGTTTGTTTAGGTGTCGTTGCATCCTGTCCTCTGGAAACTCAAATCTCCCGTTTGCTTGATTTACTACAAGAAGGGAATCATATTTGGCTTTGCCAATTTCCTCTCCCAGGCCTTTGATTAATTCGAGACCTGCAATCATAGCCTCATACTTGGCTTCGTTGTTAGTCAACTTTGCATTTTTTATAGATTGTCTAATCACGACACCTGCAGGTGGCTTCAGAATTATGCTGATCCCGGATCCTTTCACGTTCGAGGCACAGTCGGTGAATAAGGTCCATATCCCCAATGATGTGGTCGTTTTTAGTAGAAGTTCTTTTTTACCTCGGGCATAAGGGCTGATATTCGATATCATACCCCCTCGAGCTCAATGGCCCATTTGGCCAGTCGTCCTGACAATTCAAGTTTATGCAATATATTTCAAAGAGGATATTTTGTTAAAACACATATATGATGACATTGAAAATAAGGCTTCAATAATCGAGATGCACTAATTAAAGAAAGACCAAGTTTTTTTAAGTGTGGATACCTGGTTTCAGCATTCCCCAGCGTTCGACTTACATAACAGATAAGGAATTGCGTACCTTGCTCATCTCGAAGCAACACGCCACTTACCGCTACATCGGACACTGTCAAATACAGATATAGCATTTCGTCCTCTTTCAGGGTGTGGAGCAAAGGCTGACTTAAGAGATACCACTTTAACCCTTCCAAGGCGTGTTGGCACTCCGGGGTCCATTCAAAGTTGTTTTTCTTTTTAATTAGGGAGAAGAAGTGATGGCTCCGATATGATGATTTCAAGATGAATCAGCCTAACGACGTTATCCGCTCGGTCAGCCGCTGTACGACCTTCACATTGATTACCACCGTGATTTCTTTTGATTTCAATCCCCATATTTGATATCATGAAGCCTAAAAATTTTACCAAACCTATACCGAAGGCGAATTTCTCGAGGTTGAGCTTCATGTTGTAGATCCTAAGGATGTCCAAAGTTTCCTGTTGTTGAGTCAAATAGTCCTCTGCTTGCAGGGACTTAACTAGCATGTCATCAATGTAAACTTCCATGGATTTTCCTATTTGATGTTCGAGCATCTTATTAACTAAGTGTTGGTATGTGGCCCCCGTGTTTTTTAGCATGAAGGACATTACACTGTAGCAGTATGTGCCATAGTTCGTGATGAACTAAGTCTTTTCCCTATCCTCGGGGTTCATTTGAATTTGGTTATACCCGGAGTAGGCGTCGAGAAAGGTGAGAATCTTATGGCCAGCCGTGGAATCAATCGATCGATCGATGTTGGTCAGTGGGAATGAATCTTTAGGGCATGGTTTATTTAAGTTGTTATAATCTACGCACATTCTTAAGTTCTTCCCTTTTTTGGGGACCACTACTACATTGGCCAACCACTCGGGATATTTTACTTCCCTGATGGATCCTAGTTTGAGGAGTTATGTTACCTCATCTTTGACGAACACATGCTTTACCTCGGACTGAGGCCTCCTTTTTTGCTTCACCGATTTGAACCTGGGGTCGACGCTTAGTCGATGGGTGGTTATTCCCAGGGAGATCCCTGTCATGTATATGTGGGACCAAGCAAAGCAACTAATCTTGTCAATAAGAAATTGAATGAGTTCTTTCCTGAGCTCGGGGGTTAATCCCGTTCCCAGGTATACCTTTCGATCTGGTAGGTGTTTCATCAAAATAGCTTGCTCTAGTTCTTCAACCATTGAATTTGTTGCGTCTGATTCTTGGGGGGAAACGAAGGTTCGAGGAGCGAGGAAGTCTTCTCCATCATCTTCGGGGACCCATTTACATCCCGACCCCTCCGAGGTGGAGTATATGGGCTCCGGCACCACGTCGTGCACTGCGAACATTTCCTTTTCCGCGTGCTGCTCGCCATACACCATTTTTTTGCACTCTATTGTCGGGAATTTCAACATCTGATGGAAAGTTGACGGTACCACCCTAATGATGTGTATCCATTGCCTTCCAAGAAGGGCATTTTATCTCGTGTCTCCCTCGATGACATGAAACTTGGTGCCCCAAATTGTACCAGACACATTGATTGGGAGGAGGATTTCCCCCTTTGTCGCTTCGCTCACCATGTTAAACCAACTGAGGGCTCCAGAATGGGGTACGATTTGGTCGAGCAGCTAGAGCTGCTCCACTACCCCAAATCTGATTATATTGGTTGAGCTACCTGGATCCACGAGCACACGCTTAATTTGAACGATATTCAAGAGAAAATAAATTACCTGTCATGCCCCAAAAATTGAGGGACGCGACCAACACTCAACTGGGTGACCCCAGTCAAGCAAACCTGATCTGCCTTTCCTATCCCACGCATTACATTAACTTACATAAACTTACAATTTGATTTCATTTCTACCTTTTCATCAAAACCAACATATGATCCAAATGCTTACAAATTACATACAACATTTTCAATGTGGAGCACGATTCCAAACCGTACGCTTACTACCCAAAATACATATATACATTACCCACATTGTGTCTACGGAGCCTCTACGAATACGAAAGATTTATATTACACTTTCCGGAAACAAGGCTCTGGCTATACCTTCCACTAAACAATAAACTCGAAATAAGGCGACATGAGACACACGTGGCCCCGGGAAGAAGTGGGGCTCACCAGAACAGCTGACGGAAAGGAGATGAGGCACTACTAACGGTGGGCTGAATTACCTACTGTAGAACCACCTACATTTATATAAGAAAATTTAGCCCCCCCCCCCCGGCAAAAGGGACGTTAGTACTGTGGAATAGTACTAGTATGTATGAACAAACTTTATCCCAAGTACAATCAAACAGTACGCAATAAGAAGCAGTAATAGAACCACTCAATCAATGCACATGGAAAGAAACAACCACAATCAACAAGTTTCACAATCTCTCCTTTTTCCCTTTCAACATTACCATATTCAAGAGTTTTCCCGATTTTCATTTCGATAGTGATAACGATTACATTCCATCATTATTACCTCGACCACCCTTATTAGCTCGCATCTCATCAAGTTTCATAGATTTTTATTTCAATGGTGATAAATATCACATTCCATCCTTATTACCTTGGCCTCCCTTATTCCCTCGGCCACCCTTATTACCTCACATCTCATTATCCTTATTAGTTCGTGTTGCGTCGCGCAACCCGATCCCAACCGACAATCATATTTCGTAACAACAACCACAAACAATCAAATCACAAAAATCAACATTTCAAGGAACACAAGTTCATATCAACAATTTATTTATTTGGGCCCAAGGCACCATAATTCTCACCAAGAAGTAATTCATGTACACGGTGTTTCCATAATCATTCAACTCATTTACATCATTTCACAATACCTTTTTCATTACTTTCCACGCACGGATTTTAGCCATTATATACATTCTCACACTTGGACACATCAACAATCTTTCATTAATTAACACATACCTTCATATCGATACCCTCGAGCATTTATGAGCTTTGCACATAATAAGACAGGCACATCAAAACACCTTTCACAACCTCATATAGCACGGTAGTATGACAATAAACTAGGGAAATCAGAGAATAGAATCTTACGTCTCAACACATTTGAACAATCATTTTACATATTTTCAACAAGGTACACATGCCGTATATTCGGACCCAACAAGAGGATTCTACAAAGGTTAAAGCTAGCCATACATACCTGGGGTCGAAATTCTTTTTTGACTTTTACTCACAAATCACCGGACCGACTAGTACCGTTAATCTAGTTCACAATTAAACATATTCAACTCAGAATTGGGAATGATACATACAATTTTAACTCTTTTATGCATTTTATTGAATGCTCTGTGACCCCATTAGATTACCATCCCCTTCTTTGTGAACTTTACCCCAACCCACTTCCTTTTACTAGATTATGGAGCATGCATGCAAGGTATCAATTCATATTTTCAAGAATCAATTCATGAGAGTCCCCATTTTGTTTAAAACCTGAAAACTAATGAAAAGGGTTTGCGGATCCTTACCTGTTAGAATGAGGAAGAGGATGATTACTAGAAATTTCCATGCCTAGCGACTTTGAAAATCCAATTGATAGAGATGAAGCTTTCTCTCTCAAGAACCCTCTTTCTAATTTTGTTCAGAAAATGGTTAAAAATGAAGGGGAGGGGTGTTTTAATGAACTGGGGTCGGGTTATAAAATTAGAAAAATAGGAGCCCGACACAAGAATGCGGTCAGGAATGCGATCGCACTCCTAACATGCGGTCCGCATAATCGACCGCAGAATGGCCCTCAAGACGGGCCAAAATTCCGAACACACTACCCAGGTACGCGACCATTATACGATCGTATAATGCGTCGCATAACTTCCCTCCCAAAAATCAAAGGCAACAATGCGACAGTTATGCAGTCCACAGAACTGAAATGCGATCGCATATTGGAACGCACAATTGTCCTCAAATGGGGCAGTGATCTTCCCAGGAATGCGACCATTATGCGGCCCGCATACATGTTATGCGACGCATAGTGCGTCGCATAACACCCACTTTCTGGAAAATTTTATTCTTTAAGTCCCGGGGTACTTTTTACTCAATTTAGGTCCGTTTTAAAATTTTCCACAATAAAAACAACTCGGGGACTCATTCAGGCATTATCTTAAACAAGAAAAAATTTCGGGTCTTTACATCCTCCCCCCCCCCCNATTAGTCTTGAAAGCATGATATGCAACTTCCAGATTTTTACTAACTCCAATATTTCAAAAAAAAATCGCCAGAGTTCCCTTTGTAATTAGACCTATCTACCTGTCATAGAGCCCCCGAAACACATTTCCAAGCACCATTACACAGTTTTAATCACCTAATAACTCACATACAACGTTATTACCTCAACAATTTGCAAATATCCAATCATTTTTTCAACTACACATAGTACTTTCTTCTTATACCACAAATTTGCACATGATTCACATTCTTGCACAAAACTTGGTCATTTTAATGAGTCTTATACAACCCAATCACCTCAATATACCATATTCATTTTAATTAATCATTACCAACCTACATTACTATTAATCACTTGCCTAACACATACGTTCCATAAAACTTTCATTTACTTCAAGGATTGCACACTACCCAAATAGTAATAGCGGGTTCAGTTTTAGCACACATTGGGAAATTACAACAATAAGGCAATTAAGGGAAGATGGGGTGCTTTTGCACAAACCGAACATAAAACATAACTTGCTTAGAGATGACAGTTGTGACGAACACTACTAGACTTATTCAAACAGATGGGGATATTTTTCTTTCATCTTATTTTCCGCTTCCCACGTGGCTTGCTCAACGTGCTGACTTCGCCACAATACTTTAACTGAAGCAATTTCTTTGTTCCTCAATCTACGGAATTTCCTATCAAGAATAGCAACTGGAACCTCTTCATACGATAATTCTTCATTAACCTCAATAGCCTCAACTGGCACGATGGCTGATGGATCTCCAACCACTTTCTTCAAAATAGACACGTGGAACACCGGGTGCACTAATGACAATTCCGTGGGTAATTCCAACCTATAAGCCACTTGTCCTATCCTTTGAGCAATCCGATATGGCCCGACATACCTTGGGCTCAATTTCCCTTTCTTCCCAAACCACATCACTCCCTTCATTGGAGATACCTTCAAGAATACCCAATCATCTACTTGGAATTCCAATTCTCTTCGACGAACGTCCGTATAGGATTTTTGACAGCTTTGAGCGGTTTTCATCCTCTATTGAATGACTTTTTCCAATGCCTGGTGCACAAGATCTGGCCCTAATAGTTCTGCTTCACCAACCTCGAACCACTCAATCGAAGACCTAGACCTTCTTCCGTACAATGCCTCAAATGGGGCCATCTGAATACTAGCGTGAAAGCTGTTATTGTAAGCAAATTCGATAAGCAGTAAATGATCATCCCAACTACCTTTGAAGTCCAACACACAAGCCCGTAACATATCTTCAAGCATCTGAATAGTCCGCTCTACCTGCCCATCAGTCTGCGGATGAAAAGTCGTGCTGAGATTTACCTGAATACCCAAACCTTGCTGAAATTTCCTCCAAAAATTAGTCGTGAACTAGGCTCCTCTATCTGAGATAATAGAAACTGGAGTACCATGACGCCTGACTATTTCCTTCATATACAACTGAGCGTACTTTTCTGCAGTGTCACTGGACTTTACTGAAAATAAGTGAGCTAATTTCGTGAGTCGATCCACTATCACCCAAATCGAGTCGAACTTGCGCTGAGTGCAACGTAACCATACCACTAAATCCATGTTGATATTTTCCCATTTCCACATTGGAATTTCCATAAGCTGAGTTAACCCACTGGGCCTCTGATGCTCGGCCTTCACCTACTGACAATTCGGACATTTAGATACAAAGTCTGCCACACCTCTCTTCATACTCCACCAATAAACTTCCCAGAGATCTTGATACATTTTCGTAGAACCTGGGTGCACGGAATACCTGGAATTGTGAGCTTCTGTCATCACCCTCTCCCGAAGATTATCCATATCAGGACACATAGCCTTCCCTTGCACCATAAAACACCATCATCGCTACCGAGTGAAAATGATGAAACCTTGCTATTCAAAATTGCCTCCTTCAATTGCACCAATGTTGGATCCATATACTGCTTCTCCTTGACTTCCGCTACAAGTGATGATTCTGCCCCATTTATGCACCATAATATTTCCCTCGTCTGAGGTCGAGAGACAGACACCCAAACTGGCCAATTGATAAATCTCCCGAGCTATAGGCCTCTGATCCACTTCCAAATGAGCCAAACTACCCATGGACTTCCGACTGAGAGCGTCGCCCACCACATTCTCCTTCCCTGGATGGTAAAAAATGTTCATATCATAATCCTTAAGAAATTCTAACCATCGTCGCTGCCTTAAATTCAACTCCTTCTGCTTGAACAAATATTGTAGACTTTTGTGCTCTGAGAACACATCCACATGGACCCCATACAAATAATGCCGCCGGGTTTTTAATGCAAACACAACTACCGCAAGTTCCAAATCATGTGTCGGATAATTCTTCCTGTGATTCTTGAGTTGCCTGGAAGCATAGGCTATAACCTTCCCGTGTTGCATCAATACACATCCCAAACCAACCCTTGAAACATCGCAATAAACCACAAATCCCTCCGTGCCTTCTGGCAAAGTTAACACTGGTGCCGAAGTCAATCTTGATTTCAACTCCTGAAAGCTCTTCTCACAAGCGTCGGACCATTGGAACTTAGTTGCTTTCTGCGTCAATTTAGTCAATGGGGAGGCGAGGGTAGAGAATCCCTCCACAAACCTTCGATAATACCCAGCTAGACCCAAGAAACTACGAATCTCTGTCGGGGTCGTTGGTCTAGGCCAATCCTTCACCGCTGCGATCTTCTGGGGATCAACATTAATTCCTTCTTTGGAAACAACATGACCCAAAAATGCGACTGACTCCAACAAAAATTCACACTTTGAAAACATGACACATAATTGGTGCTGATGAAGAGTCTGCCGAATTGCCTTGAGGTGATTAGCATGATCCTCCCGATTCCGCGAGTAGACAAGGATATCATTAATAAAAACAATCACAAAAGAGTCAAGAAACGTTTTGAAAACCTGATTCATAAGATCCATGAAAGCCGCTGGAGCATTGGTCAGTCCAAAGGACATTACCAGAAATTCAAAATGGCCATAACGAGCTCTGAAAGTGGTCTTAGGAATATACTACTCTCTGATCTTCAACTGGTGATACCCCGACCATAAATCATATTTGGAGAAAACCTTGCACCCTGCAATTTATCGAACAAATTATCTATCCGAGGCAATGGATACATGGTTTTGATAGTGACTTTGTTGAGCTGCCGATGATCAATACACATCCGAAGTGACCCATCCTTCTTTCTGAAAGAATCAGAGCGTCCCACGGCGACACACTTGGCCGAATGAACCCCTTCTCTAATAAGTCTTTCAACTGCTCCATTAACTCCCTCAACTCTGCTGGCGCCATTCTGTATGGTGGAATAGATATTGGCTGCATATCTGGCAATACATCAATCCCGAAATCGATCTCTCTATCTGGTGGAATCCCTGGAAGCTTGTCCGGAAATACTTCAAGAAACTCATTCACGTCCGGGACGGACTCGGGGGCAGACACTTCTGAAGTGGTGTCCGTAACCTGGAGAAAATGATAAACACACCCCTTTTTAATCATCTCTTAGGCCTTAAGGTAGGAAATGAACCTACCTTTTGGCACCACACCATTCTTTTTTCACTCAATAACTGACTCATTAGGAAACTCTAGTCTCATAA
Organism: Nicotiana knightiana; assembly: GCA_005239525.1. Lineage (NCBI taxonomy): Eukaryota > Viridiplantae > Streptophyta > Magnoliopsida > Solanales > Solanaceae > Nicotiana > Nicotiana knightiana. Next base: position 129,517 of record ML424602.1, read on the forward strand.
TTCTGGTTCGTCAATCGAGTTTAGCAAAGCACGAGTGAAGCCAATCCATTCCCATGACAACCTCAAAATCTACCATCCCAAGCTCGATAAGATCGGCTGTGGTATCTTGACCACACATCGTGACCACACAATTACTATAGACTTGCGCGACTGTAATAGAATCACCAACCAGAGTCGACAGAGAGAACGACTCATGAAGTTGTTCGTGTTCTATCCTAAAACTTGAAGCAATAAATGGTGTAACATAAGACATATAGGACCCGGATCAATAAGAGCATAACAATCAAAAGCTTGAACAGCCAGAATACCTGTACAACATTTGAAGAGGCCTCCACACTCCGGCGACCACTCAAAGCATAGAACCGGCTGGGTCCACCTCTACCACGAGCTCCACCCCTAACTGCACCATGCCTTGCTGGAGCTAGAGGACGTACTGAAGATACAGCGACTAAAGAACCAGAGGCTGAGCAAAACCACAATACACATGACCTGACTGGGCGCATGGCAATCCCGTTGAATATGAACTCTCACCCCACACCCGTTGCATACCGGGATATCCAGGTAACAAGGCTCGGTATGGAACCTCCCACACTTAGGGCATGGATCCCTCCTCTACTGTTGGAACCTCCATCCAGGATGACCGGACTGATAGGTCTCCTACTGTCTGATCCTGGTCCCCAGCGACTGCTCTACTGATAATGGTGCACTGATGGCGGTACACTGGATGAGGACTGAGCATAAAACTAGGATGTCCCTGATGGTCCTCTCCCCTGAACCGGTCTCCCTCCTCCAGCTGAACTCCCCGAGTGGGCCGCTGACCGGGCCCTCCTAATACTCTCCCTCTCTGACCTTATCTTCAATTTTTTGGCCTTCGTGGCCTGGACGAATCCCACTATCTTACCATAATTCATGTCTGAGTGCAAGGCAGCTGTAGCAGCTTCATTCACAGCCAAGAGACTGAGGCCCTGAACAAACCGTCGAACTCTGGCACCCATAGTCGATACCAACTGAGGAGCGTACTTGGACAATCTCACGAACTCCATGTGGTACTCCCTCGCGCTCATAGTACCTTTCTTGAGAACCTCATTTCGGTAGCATGGGCTTCCTTAGCCTCGGCGGGCAAGAAATGATCCATGAAAGCATCAACGAACTCATTCCATCTCGCTGGAGGACTTCCCTCCCCACGGGAATTATCCCACATCTCGAACCATGAATTCGCTGCTCCCCTCCGCCTGTAAGATGCTAACTCAACCCCCTCTATCTCTGTAGCCTTCAAAACCCAAAGCGTCTTGCACATCTCATCTATAAAATCTTGATGATCGGCCTCTGGATCAATACCTTAGAACTCTGGAGGGGCCAACCGCAGAAACTGGTTGACTCTATAACCGACGGAATCTCCCTGTCCTCTAGAGAACGCAGGGGCAGCATGAGATCTTTGGGCCTGAGCAGCCACTAACTGAGTCAACATATGAACAACTCCCCTAAGGTCCCCATCAGAAGTACCGAGGCCTGGATCTGGAACCGAAGAAGGATCAGGAATACCATCGGAATGGGTTGCAGCACACTCCACCGTAGCAAGAATAGGAACACTCTGGTCAGGAGCAGAAAGGCCAGGTGGATTCAAAGTCGGGGATTCGCTCTCACCCGCACCATCGGGCACAGAATTCATAGCCACACTTGGGGTGGCATTGGCCTCTAGGCCGAGCCGAGCTCTCTTCTTTGGTGCCATTACTGAAAATTTTGGAGCAGAGCACGAGTTAGACAAGAATATTTTCACTTTCCACTTCACCGCACGATATAAAATAACAATGAAAAGGGTGTTTCCTAAATGTCCATGTAGCCCCCGAATTATAGATGTGGTCGACAACACACCAATAAGAATGGCTCTACTAGAAATGGCTCCGAGACATCCTAGGACACTTTTAAAACATTAGGCTCTGATACAAAGTTTTTCACAACCCAAAAATCGAGGGATGCGACCGGCACTCAACTGGGTGACCCCAGTCAAGCGAACCTGATTTTCCTTTCCTATCCCACGCATTACCCCGTGATTTCAATATACATTATTCATGTGAAATAGCCATTTATAACTTAAGAATAAACTTACAATTTGATTTCATTTCTACCTTTTCATCAAAACCAACATATGATCCAAATGCTTACAAATTATATACAATATTTTCAATGTGGACCACGATTCCAAACCGTACGCTTACTACCCAAAATACATATATACATTACCCATATTGTTTCTACGGAGCCTCTAAGAATACGAAAGATTTATATAATAGTTGCCGGCAAGAAGGCCCCGGCTATACCTTCCACCCCATAATAAACTCGAAATAAGGCGACATGAGCCACACGTGGCCCCGGGAAGAAGTGGGGCTCACCAGAATAGCTGACGGAAAGGAGAGGAGGCACTACTGACGGTGGGCTGAATTACCTACTGTGGAACCACCTACATTCATATAAGAAAATGTAGCGCCCCCGATAAAAGGGACGTTAGTACTTTGGTATAGTACTAATATGTATGAACAAACTTTATCCCAAGTACAATCAAACAATACGCAAGTAAGAAAGAGTAGTAGAACCACTCAATCAATTCACATGGAAAGAAACAACAACAATCAAAAAGCTTCACAATCTCTCCTTTTTCCCTTTCAACATTACCATATTCAAGAGTTTCCCCGATTTTCATTTCGATAGTGATAACGATCACATTCCATCCTTATTAACTCGTCCATCCTTATTACCTCGGCCACCATTATTGCCTCATATCTCATCAAGTTTCATAGATTTTCATTTCAATGGTGATAATGATCACATTCCATCCTTATTACCTCGGCCTCCCTTATTCCCTCAGCAATCCTTATTACCTCGGCCATCCATATTACCTCACATCTCATTATCCTTATTAGTTCATGTTGCGGTGCGCAACCCGATCCCACCCGACAATCATATTTCGTAACAACAACCACAAACAATCAAATCATAAAAATAATCATTTCAAGGAACAAAAGTTCATATCAATAATTTATTTATTTGGGCCCAAGGCACCATAATTCTCACCAAGCAGTAATTCATGTACACGGTATTGTCATAATCATTCAACTCATTTACATCATTTCACAATACCCTTTTTCATTACTTTCCACGCACGGATTTTAGCCATTATATACATTCCCACACTTGGGCACATCAACAATCTTTCATTCATTAACGCATACCTTCATATCGATACCCTCTAGCATTTACAATCTTTGCACATAATAAGACAGGCACATCAAAATACCTTTCACAACCTCATATAGCACGGTAGTATGACAATCAAAGAATAAAATCATACGTCTCAACACATTTGAACAATCAATTTACATATTTTCAACAAGGTAAACATGTTGTATACTCGAACCCAAAAAGAGGATTCTACAAAGGTTAAAGTTAGCTATACATACCTGGGTTCGAAATTCCATTTTAACTTTTACTCACAAATCACCGGACCAACTAGTATCGTCAATCTAGTTCACAATTAAACATATTCAACTCAGAATTGGGAATAATGCATACAATTTGAACTCTTTTAAGCATTTTATCAAATGCTATGTGACCCCATTAGATTACCACCCCTTCTTTGTGAACTTTACCCCAACCCACTTCCTCTTACTAGATTATGGACATTAATGAGCATGCATGCAAGGTATCAATTCATATTTTTAAGAATCAATTCATGAGAGTCCTCATTTTGCTTAAAACCTGAAACTCATGAAAAGGGTTTGGGGATCCTTAACTGTTAGAATAAGGAAGAAGATGATTACTCGAAATTTCCAGGCCTAAGTGACTTTGAAAATCCAATTGATAGAGATGAATCTTTCTCTCTCGAGAACCCTCTCTCCCCTCTCTCTAATTTTTTTCAGAAAATGGTTAAAATGAAGGGGAGAGGTGTTTTAATGAACAAGGACCCGGTTTTAAAATTAAAAAAAAGGAGCCCGACACAAGAATGCGGTCAGGAAAAGATGGGCCAAAATTAAAAACACACTGCCTAGGTATGCGACCATTATGCGGTCCGCACACACGTTATGCGATCCCATAATGCGTCGCATAACTTCCCACCCAAAAATCAAAGGCAACAATGCGACAGCTATGCGGTCCGCAGAACTGAAATACGTTCGCATATTGGACCGCATAGTTGTCCTCAAATGGGGCAGTGATCTTCCCAGGTATGCGACCATTATGCGGTCCGCATACATGTTATGCGATCGCATAGTGCGTCGCATAACGTCCACTTTCTGGAAAATTTTATTCTTTAGGTCCCGGGGTACTGTTTACTCAATTTAGGTCCGTTTTAAAAATTTCCACAATAAAAACAACTCGGGGACTCATTCGGGCATTATTTTAAACAAGAAATTTTTTTGGGTCTTTACATTACCAGTGCATCGTTATGTGGTTGGGACAAGGATTCGGCATCTTCTTCTCTGAACACAATAGTTCTTTTAGGTATACAACTTTGAGTTCGTTCTATCGTGGTGGTGGGAACCTTGGCCCGTTTCAGCACGGGTTCTTGCAGTTCGTGATCCTCGGGGCTGTTGTTTTCATGTGCGTTTATTGAGTTAGACATTTTCTGACCTGAAATTAAAGATTCTTGGACAAGAAAAAGTGTGAAGAATAAGTTGTATTTTTAGAAAAACAAGCATTAAAACAATCACTATTATTTTTAGCCCCACGGTGGGCGCCAAACTGTTTACCTTGAAAATGGTAATTACAATTATATTTGAATATGTGGTTCTAAAAATACGTGATCTCTTTTAATACCAGTTGTTTAGGCAGTAGATGATGAGTGTGATGTGAGAGAAATGAAATAAGAGCAAAGGGAAACGATAACAATATAATAGTGTTGAAGGCCTTAAGAATGGCCTCGGGGGTGGTCGGAAAGGTCTCAAGGTCGAGCTTTAGAAGCTTGACTAGGGGCTATCGATAACAGTATCATAGTGTTGAAGGCCTTAAGCATAGCCTATTTATCATCAATAACAAGTAATAAATGAAGAATAATTCAAGAACACAGTAAATGAGAATCAATAAATCAATGAAGCAATTGTAGAGAATGTTTTTTGTTAGAGAGCAGAGAATTTCCTTCTTCTTGTATTCAATCTCATCCGTCCCAATAAATGAAAAAGGTCCCCTTTATATAGGAGGGGGAATCCCAACATAGTACATGTGTAATTATTACAAAGAAATACAACAGGTACAGCTATTTAATGGCTTGGTACAGACTTGTACCACTCTTGCAGACTTCCGCTAAAAGCAAAGACTCCACTCCGTTACGCACCACGACATTCCCTTCATCTGAGGCCGAAAGGCATATCCCCAGACTGGCCAACTGATAAACCTCCCGAGCGAAAGGCCTCTGACCTTCCCCCAAATGAGCCAAGATACCCATGGATTTCCAACTAAGAGCATCGGCTACCACATTCGCCTTTCCTGGATGGTAAAAAATATTCATATCATAGTCCTTGAGAAATTCTAACCATCTCCGTTGCCTTAAGCTCAACTCCTTCTGCTTGAATAAATATAGAAGACTCTTGTGGTCTGTGAACACCTCCACATGGACCCCATAAAGATAATGCCGCCAGATTTTCAATGCAAACACAACCGCCGCAATCTCCAAATCATGTGTCGGGTAATTCTTCTTGTGATTCTTGAGCTGCCTAGAAGCATATGCTATTACCTTACCACATTGCATCAACACACACCCCAAACCAACCCTTAAAGCATCATAATACACCACAAACACTTCTGAACGTTCTTGAAAGGTCAAAACTGGCGCCGAAGTCAATCTTGATTTCAATTCTTGAAAACTCTTTCCGCAAGCATCGGATCACTGAAACTTAACCGCTTTCTGTGTCAGCTTAGTCAATGGGGAGGCGAGGGTGGAGAATCCCTCCACGAACCTCCGATAATATCCAGCCAAACCTAAGAAAATGCAAATCTCTATCGGGGTTGTTGGTCTAGGCCAATCCTTTACAACTACAATCTTTTGGGGGTCAACCTGAATCTTTTTCCTGGAAACAACATGGCCCAAAAAGGTGACTGATTCTAGCCAAAACTCGCATTTTGAAAACTTTGCATACAACCGGTGCTGATGAAGAGTCTGCAGAACTGCCCTAAGGTGATTAGCATGATCTTCCTGACTTCGCGAATAAACAAGGATATCATCAATGAAGACAATCACAAAGGAGTCAAGAAACAGTTTGAAAACCCGATTCATAAGATCCATAAAAGTTGTTGGGGCGTTGGTTAGCCCAAAAGACATTACCAGAAATTCAAAGTGCCCTATCGAGTCCTGAAGGCAATCTTAGGAATATCCTGCTCCCTGATCTTTAACTGGTGATACCCGGACCGCAAATCAATCTTTGAGAAGAACTTAGCACCTTGCAACTGGTAGAACAAATCATCTATCTGAGGCAATGGGTATTTTTTTTTATGGTAACCTTGTTGAGATGCCGATAATCAATACACATCTGGAGTGATCCATCTTTCTTTCTGACAAAAAGAACCGGTGCACCCCAACGTGATACACTTGGCCGAATGAAACCCTTTTCCAATAGATATTTCAATTGTTCTTTTAACTCTCTCAATTCTGCTAGCGCCATTTGGTAAGGTGGAATAGATATTGGCTGCATATCTGGCAATACATCAATCCCGAAATCGATCTCTCTATCTGGTGGAATCCCAGGAAGCTCATCCGTAAATACTTCAAGAAAATCATTCACAACAAGCATAGATTCGGGAGGAGGCACCTCTGAAGTGGTGTCCGCACCGCGGACAAAATGGTAGATGCACCCTTTTCTGATCATCTTTGAGGCGTTAAGGTAGGAAATAAGCCTACCTCTTGGCACAACATTATTCCCCTCCCACTCGATAACTGGTTCATCAGGAAACTCGAGCCTCATAATTTTGGTTCGGCAGTCGAGTTTAGCAAAACACGAATAGAGCCAATCCATCCCCATATTTACATCAAAATCTACCATTTCTAACTCAATAAGATCGGCTGTGGTATCCCGACCATGCACCGTGATTACCCAATTCCTTTAGACTTGCACGGCCGTAATAGAATCACCAACCGGAATCGGCACAGAGAGCGGCTCGTGAATTTTTTCGGGTTCTATCCCAAAACTTGAAGCAATAAATGGAGTAAGATATGGAAAAGAAGACATGGGATAAATAAGAGCATAAACATCATGTGAGTGAACAATCAGAATACATGTGACAACATCTGTAAGCCTCCGCACTCTAGCGACAACTCAAATCATTGAACCGACTGGGTCCGCCTTGACGCCATGCACAACCCCTAGCTGCACCGCGCCGTGCTGGTGTTGTAGGGCGTTCTGAAGATGTAGAGACGGAAGAACTGGATGGCTGAGCAGTGCCCCTACCCGTGCCCTGACTGGGTGTACGACAGTCTCGCTGAACATGGCCCCTCATGCCACATCTATAGCATACTGGGATATCCAAGTAACAGGGATTAGAATGAAACCTCCCACACTTAGGGCATGAGGCCCTCCTTGCTGCTGGAACCTCCCACTTAAACGACCTGACTGATGGAACCTCCTACTGTCTGAACCTGGTCCTAAGAGACCTCCCTGCTAATAATTATGCTCTGATGACGGCGCAATTTCTGAGGACTGAGCATAAGACTGAGATGGCCCTGATGACCCTCTCCGAAAGGGCTGATCTCCCTGCTCCAACTGAACTCCCGGGGTCGCCCACTGACCAGGCTCTACTACTACTCTCCCTCTCCATTCTTATCTTTAATTTCCGAGCCTCTGTAGCCTGGGCAAATCCCACAATCTTACCGTAGTTCATATCTGAATGCAGAGCAGCTGTAGTAGCTTTATTAATAACCAAGGGACCAAGGCCCTGAACAAACTGACGAACTCTAGCCTCCATAGTGGACACCATGTGAACATCATATTTGGATACGCGCACAAAATCCATATGATACTCCCACACACTATCTTACGCTGCTTAAGGACCTCAAACTCTTTAGAACGGGCTTCTATAATCTCGGCAGGCAAGAAATGATCCATGAAAGCACCTACAAACTCATCCCACCTCTCCGGAGGGCTCCCCTACCCACGGGAATCCTCCCACATTTCAAACCACGAATATGCCGCTGCCTTCAGACGATAGGAAGCCAACTCAACCCCCTCTGTCTCAGTAGCCCTCATAACTCGGAGGGTCTTGCACCTCTCATCAATGAACTCCTGAGGATCAGCCTCTGGGTCGGTGCCTCTGAACTCTAGAGGGGCTAACCGCAAAAACTGGTTGACTCTGGAACCTAAAGAATCCTCTTGCTCGCTAGAAAACGCAGGGGCAGCATGGGAGGCCACTAGTTGAGTCAACATCTGAATAGCTCCCCTGAGGTCCCCATCAGAAAATACCAGGACCGGAAGCTAGGACTTAGGAAGGATCAGGAACATCAGTGGGAGGGATTTCAGCACCCTACATGGGAGAAGGAATAGGAATAGTCTGGCCTGGAGTGGAGGAGTCAGGTTGATTTTTGGCCCGGGAATCATTCGCACCCGCACCATCAGCTGGAGAATTTATGACCACTCCTAGGGTGGCATTGGCCTCAAGGCCGAGTCGAGCTCTCTTCTTAGGTGCCATTTACTGAAAATTGGAACAATGCACAAGTTAGAGGTGGACAACCTCACCTTTCACCACATCGCACGATATAGAATAACAATAAAAGGGTACTTTCCTAAATGTCCATGCAGCCCCCTATTATAGATATGGTCGAAAACACACTGATAAGAAGGACTCTACTAGATACGGCTCCGAGACATCCTAGGACACTTTTGAAACAAGAGTCTATGATACAAAGTTTGTCACACCCAAAAATCGAGGGACGAGACCGGCGCCTAACCGAATGAACCCGGTACAGAGTACTTGGATTGCCTTTCCTACCCAACACATTACCCTGTGTTCATAATATACAATATTCCATAGGAAGTAGAAAATTAAAGATTGAGCATGGATTTACAACTTAAGTTCATTTCTTCTTTAACATTTTAGCAGTTGATAATCCCAAAAACATACAAGTTACATACAACATTTCCAATGCGATCCACGATCACGAGTTAATACAACTACCGCCGAAAATATACATATATACTACCCACCTCGTGTCTACGAAGCCTCTAAGAGTACTAGGAGTTTACATAGACTTGCCGGTAACAAGGCCCCGGCTATACCTTTTACAAAATAAGCAAAAGAGAATGATATAGTCCACATACGGGCCCGAAAGGAAATGGGGCTCACCGGGATTGTTGAAGAGATGAAGAGGAGGCACCACTAACGGTGGGCTGAGCTACCTGCTATAGAACCACCTACATCCATATAAAATATGTAGCGCACCCGGCAAAAAGGACGTTAGTACCATGGAATAGTACTAGTATGTATGAACAAGATTTACTCGTAAAATCAAACAATACACACATAGGAGACAGTCAAAGAAACCAAGCAAATACTGCACGGAGATACAGGAAACACAAATGAGAGTTCCACAGTTTCTTATTTCAATCACTCTCCTGTTGCGGCGCGCAACCCGATCCCACCTTACAATCATATTCCACCCTTATTCCTTCTGTTGTGGCGTGCAACCCCATACCACCTTAAAATTCTGTTGTAGCATGCAACCCGATCCCACCTTACAATCATATTCCACCCTTATTCCTTCTGTTGTGGCGTGCAACCCCATCCCACCTTACAATTCTGTTGTAGCATGCAACCCGATCCCACCTTACAATTTTTTTGTGGCGTGCAACCCGATCCCACCTTACAATCACATTACACCCTTATTATTTTTGTTGCGGCTTGCAACCCGGTCGCACCGTACAATTCTGTTGCGGCGTGAAACCCGATCCCACCGTATAATTACATTTGATAGCAACATCAACCAATCAATTAAATCACAAGGATTTTCATCATCAAGAATATACATTCGTAACAACCAAACAACCATGTGAAATCAACGCCATAGTAATCTTTACAAAACGGTGAGTCATATACGGCATACCATCAACATATAGTTCAATTTGATAAATCCACATTTCCTTTCCATTACTTGCTACACAACATTTAGCACTTAGATACATTCAACAATTTAATTTATTATCATTCCTTTCGCTTTGCAGCACATCCTCTCATACTGATGTATTAAACATTTACGAGCTTTGCACATGATAGAATAAGCACAAGAAATCACCTTTTCACAATCTCATATAGCATGGTGGCATGGTAATCAACTAGGACAATAAGAGAAAATAATATTATTCCTCAACACATTAGAACAATATATTAACCTATGCATAAGCCAGAAACTCATATCGAATTCTCATACACCAACAAGGTGACTCTGCGAAGATTAAATTTATCCATACATACCTCGAGTCGCAAAAATTCCCCTTTAATACCTATTCTCAACCCACTGGGCCTTCTATCGCCTCTAATATAATTTACAAAATGCCATGTTTAGACTTAGAATTATAAATCATGAACTCATTTGGGCATTTTATCAAACACTATGTGATCCCTTAGAAACTAGCCCTTTTTTTAGTGAAAGATTGCGCTACCTTACTTCCCTTTGCTTGATTATGGTAGATTATTCACATGCATGCAAGGTCTTAGCTTTTATCTTGAAGAACCAATTCATGTGTTCCATTTTTAACCAAAACCTAAAAATTTTGGGAAATGGGGTGAAGACTTACCTCTTATGGTGAAGAAGATGACGACCACTTGATTACTTCCAGGCCTGAGTAGAGATTGAGGAAAAATTTGGGGAAGATGGGGAATTCTCTCACTAGAATCCACTCTCACTTCTCTCTATTTTAATCAGATAGCCTTTAAAAATGAAGGGAGAGGTGTTTTATTAAACTGGGGGTCGGATTTTAAAATTAAAAATTAGAATCCCCGAAGCAGGTATGCGGTCAGGAATGTGATCGCATTCCTGTTATGCAGTCCGCATACATGTCGCATAAGTGGCCTTCAGCTGGGCCAAAAATAGAAGCAGACTGCCCAGGTATGCGACCATTATGCGGTTTGCATACCTGTTATATGCGTCGCATAACTCCCACCGCAAAAATCAAGGTGCAAGAATATGACAAACTATGCGGCCCATATTCGTGAAGTGTGATCACATTCTAGGCCGCATAGATGACCTCAAAATGGACAACAAACTGTCCAAGTATGCGACCATTATGCGGTCCGCATACCTGATCTGCGATCGCATAGTGGACCGCAGACCTGCACAAATCTGAAAAATTTTGTCTTTTAAGTCCAGGGGTACTTTTTACTCTACAAGGGTCCGTTTTAAGAATTCTTACAATTATAACCACATGGGGACCCATTCGGGCATGGTTTTAGACTTGAAATTTTACAGATCTTTACATATATATATATATATATACACACACACACACTTACTTTTTTTTCGCTTATGTGCAAAAAAACCCGTTTTGGGAATATTGTTAGTCACCGAGGAAGGGTAGGTAGTAATAACCTAACCCCAAAATTACATGCGCCGGTGTAGGGTGCATTGTGATTATTCCACTTATTTGGGATGAGATTATTGTGATGAGAATAACCCCCCTTTATTGGGATGAGGTGATTATTAGAAAAGGATGATATCGATCCTCACGGCATGGTGGTGATTGTGCAGAAATTATAATTGAAATTGTGCTTGAGATTGTAATTTAGATAATGATTGAAATTCGTGATAGTAATTCTAATTGTGGTTGTTGTCTTTGGGAAAGACAGCCTAGTCGATCTGGTCGCGATCGAACTCCGTGCAAAATACATGGTAGTATATCTATGTCAGTACTAATGACCTTATTATAGCCGTATTTGAAAATTGTTATGCTTTAAACATGGTATTTGGATATTGTTGATTTTGACTTGTTGTTTCCATAGTTTTCCCCTTTCTTATATTTATATTGGCGTTCTATTTCGAAAGAGGACATTTAGCTTTACATACTAGTACTATTCCACATGTACTAACGTCCCTATTGCCCAGGGCGCCGCGTCCCTAATGGATGCAGGTGGTTCATCAGCGGGCAGCTTTGTTCCCCGTTAGCAGTCACTCTCTATTCAGCAGGTTTTGGTGAGCCCTACTCTATTTCGGGCCATATGTCCTTTCACGTTGTATTTTCAGCCTTGAGATATAGCCGGGGACTTGTCTAGCACTTCCATTATTATCTTATGTTGTACTTAGAGGCTCCAGTAGACAGGTTGTGGGTGGTGTTTGATGTTGGGTAATGAACTTGAAGTATTGGTATGTGGCAAACATGTTTTTCATTATATCTATAAACTTGTAATATTTTGGAAGTCGTAAATGAATCTCTTTTGAATAATGAGAAAATAATGGGAAACACTTGACTCTTCTCATGTCTATCTCTTTTATTGATTCATATATTGTTAATGGTTAAGGTTGGGTAGAAGGCATCTACTAGGCTTGCTCGGCTGGGTTATCTCGTTTGAGCACCGGTCACGCTCCGCGAGGTTGTGGAGTTACAAAATCAACCCTCAAATCCCCAAATCATACTCTCCAATAACTAGTGCAAAATCCCCTAAATTTTAGCTCAAAAACACACCATCTTAGGTGGGATATCAATGGTATTCAAAATTAATGGACAAAAGTGATCAAATGTTTCTTACCTCTTAAAATGAAGTTAAATCCCTCTCAAAATTTGCCATAAGCCGAGATTCTAAAGTCCAAAAATTAGAGAAATATCCAAACCCTCGTTTAAATCCTTTTATCGAGGAATCTCGCACATGCGGTTCACTTACCCGCTTTTGCGGTCCCCCAAGTGCGGGTAAAGTTCCACTTCATATAATCAGTCATTTTGATCTGCGGTATTTTGTTTGGTGGTTTGAGACATTGAATAGCATCATATGATACATTATGACTTGTGTATATAGTTGGTATCGATGTCCGAGAGTTCCGTGGTTTATTTAGAAGGGTGATTCACAATTTGAAAGCTTAAGGTCGGAAGAGTTGACCAAGGTTTGACTTTTGAGTAAACGACCTCGAAATTAAGATTTGATGGTTTGAATAGGTTTTATAGTTATTTTTGGACTTGGTCGTATGTTCGGATTTGAATTTGGATGTTCCTAGAAGGTTTTAGCTCTATTTACTGATAGCAATCGGAAAAATAGAGAGTTCATAGGTTTGACCTAAAGTTGAATTCGGTGTTATCAAACTCCTGTTATGGTTTTGAGACATTAGGTTAATTTAGTTAAATGTAACGTGTGTGAAAAATTAGTTTTTGATCCAGAGTGTCTAAGTATGGCTATAACGAGCTCGGTAGAGTTTGGAATGTTTGAAAGTTAAGAGAGTGATTTTGACCTTAGATTCTTGGTTTTGAGTTTATTTTGAGTGCTTTTAGCCTTTGGATATGTTTGAATAATATATTATGACTTTTTTGTGTGATTGGATGAGGTCGCAGGGGACTCGTAGGTGTTTCGAATTGATTCTGGGCTAGGTTAGGGACTACTAGCATTATTGGTTGTTAGGGATCTGGTGCAATTGCACCTGCGGCATGGTGCATCGCATCTGTAGAGCTACATGTGCATGGTTTTGGTTTGCATAAGCAAGTTTGGGAGTGTCCCGCACAAATCAAATCTGCGTTGAAGTTGCACAGATGCGGGGTCGCTTGTGTGAATGTGTGTGCGCAGAAGCGCGTCTATAGATTTGGGTGTTTTTTGCAAAAACGATGGGTCGGCTGGTTTAGTGGATCTTACATATGTAAGGGTATTTCCACAGATTCTATGCCGCTTAAGCAATGAAGTTTTTTGCAGATGAGGAAATCACTGGCAGAAGGATATAATTCGAAGGTTAGCTTCATTTCATCATATTTTCAGATTGGGAGCTCGAATTGAGGCAATACTAGAGATTTTCTCCCACATATATTGAGTAAGTACTCCTAGCCTGGATTTAATTACTCTTCATGAATCTATCTTTTATTTTGGCATTTTATAGATGAATTTAAGGAACAACATTTAGGATTTTTTGTCTATACTTTTAGAAAGTGTATTTTGGGGATTTTAGTACCAATTTGGCTCGGTTTTTAAAACTAATTATATATTTGGACTCAGCAAGTTAGAGAGCATCGGATTTTGGTATTGATTTCGGATTTTAGGCATGTGGGCCGAGATTGAATGTGTGGACTTTTTGACAATTCTTCAAAGATCAAAGCTTTATGTTGGGATCGATTCCTATAGATTGTTTGACTTCCTTCGATAATGTTGGCTTGGATTTGAGTAATTGTATAGCTCAAGCGAGGTTTTGACACGATTTGAGGTTGAAGACTAGCCCATATGAGGTAAGTATCTTGCCTAGGCTTGGATGAAGGGTATTCCCCATTCTATGATGTGTGTTATATGTTGGGAATTATGCATAAGCGAGGTAACAAGCATTTAAGTGTGCACAGCAGTTTCCCATGATTTGGGTAGATCTTAGGCTACTATATGCTTTGTTTTGTCATGCCTCTTTGACATCGTATTTCCTTCACTTTAATGACTCTATGAGTTATTATTTTGTTAGAAATTATGTCTAGGGTATTATCTAATCTGTTTGAGATATAATTGGGCGATTTCTACTATGGGTGCTATATCTTTGTCTCTGAGAACTTTTTGTATGTGTTATCTCACATGTTATTGGGAGATGGTGGAATATTGAGACTTAGAAGATTTATGATTGATTCTAGGACATAGATCCATATTGAGAGTATTGATGTGCCGCACCCCGACCTTAAGGAGAAATCGCCAACCAAGTTATCCCAGTCAAGCAAGCATACCTGATGCCTTCTACCAAACCTTACCCAAGAATTATTTGACAATCAATAACAAGAGATAGACATGTGAAGAGGATAAAGTATGTTGTATATTCTTTCATTGCAAAAAGGGGTCTTAGTTTACAACTTCAAAAAGATTACCTATTCATATTTAAAAGTGGAACATCCAATAACTACAACATTTAGAGTCATTCTCCTCAAATCATAACACAATCCACACTATGTCTACGGAGCCTCTAAATGGAACAGAAGAGCAATATGAAAGTGTCGGTGACAAGGCCCCGACTCTACCTCAAAACACTATGTACAAGGACCAAAAGACATAAGACCCCGAAAGGAAGTGGGGCTCAACAAGTCAGCCGAGAAGAGAGTGTATCACTAGCAATGATCGATGCTGCCTGCGGTGGAACCACCTGCATCCATTAAAGATGTAGCATCTCCGAAAAAAGAGACATTAGTAGATATGGAATAGTATTAGTATGTAAAGTGAAACACCCTCTCAATGAATAGAGTAACAACATTAGGTCAAGATTGAGGCAAATCTTCAAGTAAATATCTATATTCTAGGATGAGAGATCTTTAGTACCGATACACCATCATGCTTATGGCATAAAGTCTGATCTCTGTCTAATCAGCTAAGTCGTCTCAGCCCAAAGTATGAGGTTGGACATAAAAATACAACACCACCATGTGCGCAACATGGCATCCAATCTCTGCCTGATCGGCTAAGCCATGTCACCAAAATGTCGTGTGGGTCGACATGGTCTTTTCTAGCTATCAACTCATCCCAATTAAGAAAAATAATCTCAATACGATATAACGGGAACTTGTGCCATAATCAATCCCTACACCGGCACGTGTAGTTTCAGGCTTGGGCAGTTATAACTCATCCTTCCTCAGTAACGAAACAATACTCCCAAAAACCTTTATCATATAAAAGAATAATATTTGATTCATTGACTTTCAAACTTTCTTTCATTTCATTGTCACTCCTGGCCTCAATTGTAAATCATTATCTTGGCACGGTGTCTGCATTTCATAATTCATACTTTCATTTATTCATTTGACATGGACTAATATTCATTTAAAGACTCATATAAATTATCTAGTAATCGCAATGTCAGTTAATGAATACATAAGGACTTAGGACACATTGGAAACATTTACAAATAAGAGCATGATGATTTCAATGGAACTATGGGTTGAATTCATAATCGTTTGATGATTCGACCATATTTGAACTATTTCCCTAGGAATATCATGACAAGCATAGAGAGAAACTGAGACATGATTAGAGTAATTAGACATTCAATAAGTCAAGAATTTGTGATGATTTCGCACGATAAGGATGAGAGCTTGGTCAAGTCGTGCTTAGAATTCATAAGGAACTCATGGAACCCAATTCTATAAGAAGAGTTTATCCAATATACCTCGCTTGAGCTTTCCTTGTATTACTACAATATGCTGAAATTTCTAGCATCTTCAATCTATTAGGGACATGACAAAATTGAACCATAATTAGGAAGGGGTTCATGGGTTCAGCTCACTTAAGGCAATTCATCAAACACTAGGGGTGAAAATTCGACTATAGTGTCCTATGGTTGTGATTCTTCACCCCACAACCAATTCCCACATAAATAGGTCACCCATATATGTTCTACAACATACGTAACATCTTTATTGGCACGTGCATATATAATTTTCCAAATCCTATTCTCAAGAACCACATCCCCCGCTACCTTTAATCAACCCAAATTCGAAATTGAGAGCTATGGCTAGGACCTTACCTCTTTAGTAGACAATTTTGCAAGATATCCTTGTTGAATCATCAAGGCTTGAGTAAGAAATTCAAGTGGAAGATATTTTAGGTCCTTCTTCTTCTTACTAGTTCCTCCCATCTCTCTTAAGACATCAGTTTCCGCTTCTAAAAAGGTCCCTTAAGTCTATTTATTAAAATAGGGTTGAGTTAGAAAATCCTACAAATTCAACCTTGTGTCGGGTCTATGGTAAGATACTGGACCGCAAAATAGTCATCGATCCCTCAATGTGGACTGCAAAATGTTCCTCAAGAACTTGGCTGGCTTGGCCAAGTATGCAGCAGATTTGTAGTCTGCGAATCAGTTATGTGATCGCATAATGGACCGTGAAACCTCCCTTAGTAAATTCCCCATGTTGGTTCTGTGATGGAAGTTCATATCCAAAAATAATTATGCGGTCGCATAATAGACCGAAAAATGACCTTCAAAAATTGAGCTTCTCATGTTCAACTCCACAGCAATTCTGCAGCCCACAAAGCAATTTTGCAACCACGGAAGGACCGCAGAAATGCCTTGTTATGCCAATTTCTTCCACCAACTCCACAATTCTTTGCACAGCCCAAAATATCCATGTTGTGGTGAGCTTCTATACCAATCTAACACATTAACCTAGCTCGACACCACAAAACCTTGAGTTCTTGGTAAACATTTACGGGCCTTACATGTTGATTCATTTTGAGCCATAGTGCCATATTAAGCGAATTGATGACTCATCTTGGCCCATAGAGCCATGGTGATATTAGTTGTGAGGTGACTCTTCGATTAAGGCCCCAATATTAGGCTAAATAATATCGATCGTTGGCTTTTTATTCGATCAACGCTTGGGCTAGGATCCGCCCCACCGAATTCAGGTGATAACCCATGTTACGTTGGGCCATGTGAGTGCCACCACATGAGATGTGCTTCGTGAGGGGCTTGTGTCAGGCATCCATACAGTTCTATGTGTGCAGGGGTATTGTACCAGACACAGTAAGAGTACTGAGAGGATGATAGAGGGGTATTTGTACCACACACCCTTAGTGTGATGAGATTGGATGTGCTTGATTATTAAACTATGATGATATTGACTTTGACGTGTGTATTTGACATGCAAGCATAGAGTTTTATTTTCCTCGTGCTAATTGGTATTTGATGTCTTTACTTGATGTTTAGAGATTAAAATTATAGTTTACCTTTATAAATCCCTATCTAAATGATTTCAGTTAAAGGTTGATGCTTTGGCTGATATACCTGAAAAGCATGCATATCGCTCCTCTTATTGAGTTAGAGACGAGCCTTTTTTTTGAGTTATTTATTCATGTATGTCATTATGTTGTTTTTATTGTTATTATGTTTAAAGTGACCATCCGACCTTTCCAACCTCGCCACTCCTTTCTCCAAGGTTAGGCTTGCTACTTATGGAGTACCTGGGATGAGTTATCCTCACACTACACTCTGCAGTTCATGTGCATATCTGGATGTTGCTAACAGTGGTGGTTGCTTGTAAGTTGTTTATCCGGGTTTGCTTGGAGATTTTGAAGTAGAATTGTTAACCCGTTCGTAAGCCTTAAATTCCCATCATTTATCCTATGTTACTATTGTTGGTCTTTCAGAAAGTAGTGTGTTTTCGTCACACTTTGTCTATAGTATTTAAGAGAGCTCATGCACTCGATGATACCTGATTTTGGGTGGTTTCAGCTGTAAGTTCATTTTGACATTCATCGTTTCTATTATTGCGCTACTGAGATTATTTCTTATTGTTGTTGAATATTAATTCTCCATATCCGTTGTTGGCTTGCCTATCAAGCGGTGTTAGGCGCCATCACAGCTCCAGTGAGATTTTGGCTCATGATAGGTTGGTATCAAAGTACTAGGTTCATATAGGTCTCATGAGTCATGAGCAGGACTAGTAGAGTCTTGCGGATTGATACAGAGATGTTTTTACTTATATTCGAGAGGCTATAGGTCTTTCGGAACTTTCTCTTACTTGATCCCTTATCGTGCATCTTTATCTCAGCTTGAAGCATGTATCTTTAGTAATCTCCATTCATTAATATGCGATATTGAGTACTCGATATTATTTAGGCACCGTCGACTTGTGATGATGATACAAATATGATGTAATACAAATATGGTGTAAGATGTTTGTCCACTCGATAATCGTTGTCCTCAGAGACACGGTGTTACGAGGTAGTGCTAAGAAGGTGGTCCTTAGTGTGAATAGTGTGTTTCCACTTCAAGGTCCAATTTTATTTCCACTCTTAACGTTCGAGGGAGATAATCCTTAAGAAGGCCCGTAATTTTGGTATTTTGTTTGTCTAAATGATATAGAGATGTATCATGATTTGAGACAGCATCATTGGGATGAAGGATAAAGAAGGACATTATTAGGCATGTTTCATGGTGTTGTATTGCTAGCAGGTCGAGAATAAGCATCACAATATGGCTACACAGTGCATAAGTGAGAGCATGTCATTGTGGATTTTATGGTAGGCTTGACACGAATTTTGAGAAAGTTTGATGAATTTGGGTCACTATGGACAACTGACGCCATTTCAGATTGGTGGTGACTTCTTTTATTTTGAGAGTTCAAAGTTGACGAAAAGGGTTTGCTTGAGCTACTAAGGGATTGTGAATGGCTGGGTGTCATCTTAGTGTGAAATATTGTCTTGAGTTGAGATGTGTTGATGGGTTGTCTACTTGTTCATTGGTTGAATGAAACAGATTTGTTGCAGCATGTGAGTGAATGCCGACTTAGGGGATTAATTAATTACATAGCGGGTGTACTCACAACAAGTCATAGAAAGAAGTTGATATAAGGCGACACAAGTGGGCTGTCTACTATAAAAAGTTTTGAAGTTGCATAAATTATTTTGAGGTTCCTAAGAAGAGTTTTAACTTCTACCCAGTGGGATGTATATGATATGGTAGGGGTCAGGATCACTTAAGGAAGACGGCACGATTGTCACTAGGGAATTAGGTTGATAATTTAGAATTCGTTATGGTCAGCGCAATATGAGCTTTGGAGAAGTTCAGTTGAGTAATAGTGGTAGATCATGGAAATTAAGAGGAACAGTCATCATGGGTTCTGGGGACATGTGAGACTGGCTTAAAGGCAAGTGGATGAGTCTACCATTAGAGATAGGGTTACCTAGTGATGTGTTGTTAAAGATTCCTGGCAGAGACGCTTGTGGATTAGATATAAATTAAGAAGGATAACTTCGATGATAATTCGAGCAAGGAATTGCTAGGTGAATGTTATATTTCACCTTAGTTATGTAGGGAGGTTGTTGAAGGACTCATGCTCAATATTCTTCTACGGAGGCAGTCTTCAAGGGAAAGGATTCGCTTGGTTATTTCTTTTTAGGTTATTCATGTTCTAATGAAGCACTAAATGTACGAAATAATTGGCTATGTATTCGGGACTAAGACTGAGAGGTGATTCTCTATAAGGTTCTAATGGACTCAAGATTCAATATGTGGTATCTAAGGTTTTTCGCATTTATGTGTAACTAAGTATTCGAGATTTCCCTTGGATTACCAAGGAACTTAGAGAATTTCAGTATCATTGTCGATTATGCGAGACACTGTTTGAGAGATAGAAGAAACAATTTCAGATTCATAGAAGGCCTCTTAAGCGAGGTACTTCTGTTTAAGGTATCATTTAGTGTATAAGAGGGAATAAAGTGGATTACAAGTCTTAGGTCTACGAGATTTCATGTTTGGATCACTTGGTATTATTTTTTATAGAGGTTCGTAGTGTACTGAAAAAGAATAGTATTATCATTAATATGGGTCATTAGTAATCCAAAGAAGTTGGGTCCGTTTAACAGCGGCTCATATCAGGATGGTAATAGAGATAATCGGTTCTTTTAGTATAATGGGGCTTTAAAGGTGTTTCTGTGGTAAGACACTTGGATTTGGCAGTCTATGTGACCTGGTTGATTTACAAGGATTTTGTTGGCTTGGTTATGTTTAAATGGATTCCGAAGAGTTTGTGATGATTTTGACCACGACTTGCAATTGGTGTCTTCTACAAGCATGGGAAGTTTATTGTTGTTGTCATATTCTCCTCAATTGAGCTAATTGGAGGGTTTCAGGTTGAGAGGAGTTTGTATTCCATTCGTGATTCATATTTGATTATGGGATTCAAGTATTTTTATATATAGCATGATAGAAGTGGTGAACTATATGGAATTGGGATTGGATGGACAAGATTGTGATCCTGATTTAAAAAGGAATGTCATGAGTTCAAGATAGCATGGGAAATTTCAAATATTTAAGAAAATGCTAGCACTATATCTTACCTCTAAGGGGCGTGTGTGTTGTGGAAGATGCATTGTATATTTACTTGTGGATGCTTGACTAGCACAACAGAAATCACTTGGTCGGTAATCATTGATGTTCCAATTTTTTTACTTGGTGTGAAAGGTTATGGGGTATCTCCCGTGCGATTATAGTGTATGTGTAATGTTTCAGTCATTTAAGTGAAAGAATTAGAGATCGGGTATGGAACCTTGGTAATCTCACAGTCCGAATATTTTATTTTTGAGAGGCAGACGATCCCTCTGGTTGCGGACTATAGAAGTGTGTTTAGGATTTGACAGCTAATAGTATGTGTCATTGATAGGGTCATTGTGACTTTTGGAAGGCTATTGACCTATTTTGGAATGACAGAATCGATTTGGGGCCCCGTTGATAGGCCTAATGAGAATGTGTATTCTATATTGTATTGGATTGGCTTATTTAGTGCAACATTTCTCTATGGGTGTGTCATCGAACATAATGCATATTATTCATATCTAGATCTATTTTATGTGTTACTTTCTTATGCTATGATGGATAGTGAGACTACTTGATTTTCGCACAAATGGTGTGGCACTGCTTAGGACTTGTGGAATTATATGAGAGAGATGACTCGTGATGTGTTAATTTTCTTATTGCATCGTATATGTGCTTGCCTTTTCATAGAACGTTATGCGATCCGTATCCCCATGGCTATGTTTATGCACTTTATGTGCTTGTTATTGATACACATGTGTTGGGCCAATATGTGAGTTATGGCTCAATTTTTATTCCCAGGTGCATTGATATGTTTGTCACACCTCCTTTTTCCCGCAGGAGGATAGGGGATAGGATGTTTTTCCAATTTAAGTGACAATAATTGAAATGGGATTATTTAATTATTCAGAGTCGCCACTTGGGATAATTATTAAGGTTTCCAAAGTCACCGATTTATTTTCAATCCCAAATCGAGGAAGTTTTGACTCCTTTTTAAAGTCTGCGACCAGAAAATCGAGTAAGGAATTCTGTTAGCCCTGAGAAGGTGTTAGGCATTCTCGGGTTCCGTGGCTTTAGCACGGTCGCTCAACTATTAATAATTGACCTAATTATCTAATTTATTACATGTTTTAAACCTATTGTGTATTTTTTACCTTTTAACCGCTTTTAATTATTTATGAAATTTGTTTGAACAAGTCGGGATGTCGCGCACTCGTTTGTTTTTGTACACATTGTGAACCACGCCACATGAAATGCACCCGCGATTTATGACATGTTCATTTTTATTATTATTTGAAGTTATGGTCGGGTCACATGAAATACACACCCGAATTAGGATTACGTATCGTGACCATGCCACGGGAACCGTACCCATGACAATGATAAATTATTAATCGCGTTTAAAACAGACTACCAACTCTAACTTTATAACTTGCCAGTGAGATCAATGACTAAATCGTGACTTTACGGATTGTTCATCATATGAGCCTTGGTTCTGTTCTAAAATTTTAACAAAAGAACAAATTTCTTTCAATGCTCCTAATAACGTCCTTTTCAATTGATAAATCTAAGATAAATTACCATTTTGTAGAAATCTTCAAAGTGAACTTATTTTAGTTAACCATCTGGTACCACTTTTATTAAAGGCCAAACTAGAAATCTAACACTACTGATTTCAAAGAAAAGGAACAGTACAAATATGTGCACTCAATAATTACGATATTTGACCAATAAATACACACATAGTCATGCACAGTGCAAAAATAAGAAAAAAAGGGAATATTATGAATTAACAAAACAAAACAAAATAGTGAAGAAAACAACAGCAGATTCATCATTCTTAAAATTAGTACTCAAATCATTTTCCTGCTTAGGTGAACTTCAAGACAGTGAGAGGATACAAAGTATTAAACAGAGATCGAACAACAGAGATTTAGAGCTGAACAAAACTATTTCATTAACTTCATAATCCACATGCATCTTCCATCAAAGACACGTTTCCTATCCAATTAACAATCTGAGGTTCAAAAGAAGTACCTGGGCAGTAGCGAAACAAGAAAAACGTAACCAAATAAGGGTGAAAGAGCTTGAACAAATCTTAGCAACACAGAATCAGCTAAAATTAGCGGAAAAACAACAATTTCACGGCTCACGAAATCGGTCTCTTTAAACCCCATAGGAAATTCCAGCTTTTCTTTCTATCTTTTGGGCTTTTGATTTCAAGACCTTCATTTTAATTTTCCTAGCTTTCGTTTCAACTATATGAGTTCAAAACGCGAGTGGGTGAGCTTCCATCTCTGTGTGAGTGTGATGGTCAATGTGTGTGAGGTCAGAGTGTGTGCGTGTGAGTGAATGAAGAAGAAGAGGTCGGCGGAGGCTTCATTTTTGGAGAGGATTTTCGTTCTTCTCTGCTGTAAGGAAGGAGGTGTCTTCTGTGCAGAAAGAAAGCAGAAGGATGCTAGGGTTCCTTTTAGATGGGGGGTCTCTTAGGTCCCTAATGTGTCTGTGTGTGTATTAGTGATGAAGGTGAGAGATGAGAGTGAATAAGAAGAGGTGCGTCGTTTCTCAAGAAGGGGTGTCTGATATTTTTTTAGGTCTGTAATGTGTATATATGGAGAGAGGAATTAGGGTGTTTTAGAGGTCAAGGGAGATATTGGGCCACTGAGTTTTGGGCCCAGTCCAAGATCTGAAAACAAAAATCGACCCCCTTCTTTTCTTTTCCTCAATTTACAAAAACAAAACCATTTATTGAGCAACGTAATTTCAACTAATTTGCAAAATTAACCTAATGACCTAATTAATTAACTAAACTAAGAATGCACATTTTTTTGTTTTTATATATTTAAATAATGCATTTAACAATATAAATAAATCCTAAAAAATTAATTTAAAATCTAAAATGCTATAAAATTAAGATTAGAATATTTTAGGATTTTTTTGACTTACGATATTCCTAATATGTATAAACAATGCGACTAAATGCAAAATTAATAAAGAAAAACTCCTAAAATTTATATAAACAATAAAAATTATTTTTGGATTATTTTTAGGAGTAATTTCCAATGTGGGGCAAAAATTAGGTGCTCACAGTGTTTGGATCGGATTTCACGCCACAACGGTATTTTGTACGGATCAGATTGTATGCTACAACAGTATTATGTGGGGATTGTGTTGCACTCTGCAACAAGGTTATATTGGATACGATTCCCCGTGCTCATTTTGTGTGTTTTATTTCTCCTTTGTGGGATGAATTCATAGAATTATGCAATTATTGTTGTATCTCTTAAACTTGCTGGATAGTTCCCTTATGGTTCCCTTCCCATTATTTATTATATTCGAACGGTTACTTGCTTGGCACATGGATCAAATCATATAAGTTTCTTGATGGTATTTGATGTGGTATGTACGCTGAGTAGCTTGTACTGGGTGAGACAATGTTATCCGATCTATATAAGGTATGTTTGGAAGAAGACAACGATTATTCAGTTCGGAAATCGGCAATGGTTTTTCACAAGATAGAGAACTCCATCACATGTTGTGTTGATGGGTGATTATGAGTTCCTACATGTTTCTTTCATCATTTTAGTGTTGCAATAGTTTGAAACAAGGTTCTTCTTAATATGAGGTATATTTCCAGTACTGGGTTGGGTAATGAGCAGTTATTGTGGCCAGAATATATTCGTTTGGAAATATAAGCGACGGAGTACATCATATGGTGAGATTAATACAGTGTATATGTATAAGAATCGGATCTTATAGGGAGTTCCAGAAGTTGAAATTTTGTTCTAACGGTTGTAAGCTAAGGTTGAAGAAAGAATCTTTGGTTAGGATTATGTTAATGGAATATATGGATAGAGGTGATGTGAGACCACCCATAGGTATATGTATGCTGAGTTATAGACTGATTTTTCAGCTTTGGAACAACTCTTGGCATGTTTGAGGAGGAAAATATTCTTAAATAGGGAAAAATGTATAGACCTTACCGCTCGTTTATAGCTATGGCATTTTGTTTGGCGGTTTGAGGCTTTGAGCAGCTGCATATGATGCATTATGAATTCCATGTATGGCTTGTTTTGATGCTCGAGAGGTTCGAGGTTGATTTAGAAGTGTGATTTAAAATTTGGAAGCCTAAAGTGGAAGAATTGACCAAGGTTTAACTTATGAGTAAACAATCTCGGAATAAGGATTTTATGGTTTCAATAGGTTTGTATAGTGATTTGTACGTGGGCGTATGTTCGGGGATGTTCCTAGAAGGTTTAGTTCTATTTATCAAAAGATGGCAATTTAAAGGATTTGAGAGTTCATAGTTTTGACCGATAGCTGGTTTCAATGCTATCAGACTCCTAGTATGGTTTTGAGACCACAGATAGTCTCATTTAGTTGAATGGAACTTGTGTACAAAGTTGTGTTGTGATCTGAGTGTCTATGTGTGACTCAAACGAGTTCGGAAAAGTATGGGTTGTTTGAAAGTTAAGAAAATGATTTTGATCTTCGATTCTTAGTTTGATATCGGAAACAACCTCTCTACCCTCTAGGTATGGGTAAGGTCTGCGTACACACTACCATCCCTAAACCCCACTAATGGGTTGATACGGGGTTTGTTGTTGTTGTTGTTATTGTTATTATTTTAAGCTTTTGATGTTATTTGTAGTCTTTTGAGCCTTTGAATATGTTTGGATAATGTATTCGGACTTGTCGATATAACTCGATAGAGTCCCGGGGGCTCGGGATGTTTTGGATTGAATCCGAGCTAGGTTGTGAATACTAGCATTGCTGGTTGCAGAAGCAGATTTGGAAGTGGCCCGGGTGGATCGCATCTGCGTTGAATTTGCACAGATGTGGGATTGTTCATGCGAAGGTATATGCGCAAAAGTGCGTCCGCAGTTGTGGGTGTGTTCTGTAGAAGAGATGGTCGGCTGCTTTACTTGATCTAGCATCTGCGAAGATTTTTTCACAAATGCTACATCAGAGAAGTGACCAATTTGTCCGCAATGCAGAAATCACTGGCAAGATGATATATTGAGGATTAGCTTTATTTCATCTTATTTTGAGATTGGGAGCCCATATTGAGGAAACATTTGAGGCGATTTTCACAAACATGGATTGGGTAAGTGCTCCTAACCTGGATTTGATTATTATTCCTGAATCTATCTTTGATTTTAGCATTTAATTGATAAATATAAGGAAGAACATTTGGGGGTTTTGTCTACACTTTAGAGAGTGTATTTTGCGGATTTGACTCCCAATTTGGATTCGGTTTTGGAAACTAATTATATATTTAGACTTGACAAGGTATGGATCATAGGATTTTGGTATTGGTCTTGGATTATGGGCACATGAGCCCTTGTTCACTTTGTTGACTTTTTGGGAATTATTCAAAGATCGAATCTTTATGGATTGGGATTGCTTCCTATAGCATTGTTTAACTTCCTTGGATGATGTTTGGCTTTTATTTGAGTTATTGGAGGGCTAGAGCGAGATTTTGATGCAAGTTGAGATTGAAGACTAGCCCAGATGAAGTAAGTATCTCGCCTAGGTTTGGATTGAGGGTATTTCCGTGCATTCTATAAGGCTTGTTATATGTTGGAGATGACACATATGCGAGGTAATGAGCGTTTATGCGTGCACCATTGTTTTCATGATTTAGCTATACCATAGGCTACTATATGCCTCGTTTTTCTATCATGCCTATTTGATATCGTATTTTCTCCACTTGTATGCCTATGTGAGCTATTATTCATGATGGGAATAAGGAATAAGATATTTGCATATATGTTTGAGACATGATATGGATAATATTGCTATGTTAAGCTATTTGCCTTAGGCGTAGTCATATTTTTAGTCATGATATTATATTCACGTGCTATATATCTGTCCATGTACACTTTTTTTATGTGTTATCTCGCATGTTGTTAGTGTCCTTTGTATGACATAGGTTTGAGTTGAGTTGTGGCACGTTGTGTGTGTATATATATATATATATATATATATATATATATATATATTCCCTGCTATATTTTGATTATGATATTGGGAGATGGTGGCATAGTAGGACTTCAGCAGATTATTATTGATTGCCATAAAGGCGTATTGATCTGATTGATGAATGATTTTGGGAAAAAGAGTCGTATTGAGCGGATTCGTGACAGATCTTAGGCCATAGATCCATGTTGATATTGATAGTGAGGTGACGGTCGCGTCAAAGACCCCATATTAGGTTGAGTGATACTAATTTTTGAATTTTTACATGATCGACATTTGGGCTAGGATCTTCCCCACAAAAGTCGGGTGATAACCATGTTACTTTGGGCCATGTAACTGCATGCACATAAGATTTTCTTAGGGATGGACTTATGTCAGGTACCTGTACAGTGCTAAGTGTGTGTGATGCTACAGTGGTATTGTACCAGGTATCGTGAGAGTGCTGAGAGCATGATTGAGGTGTACTTGTACCAGCACCATGAACATGCTGAGATTATGTATACTTGATGATTAAATTGTGATATTATTAATTTTGGCATGTGAATTTGACAATCTGGAATAAAGTTGTGTTTTCCTCGTGTTAATTGATATTGATCTCTCTACTTGATGTTTAGAGCTTAAAATGACAGTTCACTCTGATAAATTCATTCCTAAGTGATTTCTGTGAAAAGTTGATGCTTTGTCTGATATACTTGAAAAGCATGCCTATTTCTCCTCTTATTATGTTAGCGTTGAGAATATTATTTTTTGAGCCCTTTTTCCTATATGTCACTATTCTGCTGTTATTGTTGTTGTTGGTTGTTGAAAGTGCACATCAGACCTTGCCAACCTCGTTGCCACTTTCTTCGAGGTTTGTTTGCTACTTATTGAGTACATGGAGTTGGTTGTAATCATACTATACTCTGTAATTTATGTGTATATCTAGGTGTTGTTCATAATTGTGGTTGATTATGAGTTATTTATTATGATTTTCTTGGAGATCGAAGTAGCTCCTCTAACCTGTTCGCATGCCTTGAAGTCCTCTCTTTTATCCTATCTTATTAGTGTTAGTTGAAATATGGCTTAAAGTATGTACATTTATATACATGTCTCCTCGCATTTTACTCATATTATGGAGAAATTGTATGTGTAATGTAATTAATTATTCTAATTCATGGCTTTATTATGAGTAGGAGTAATCCGGACACAATGTGGGATGAAAGTGTACAAGTTGAAGCAATAAGAGAAGGAAGAGAAAAAACTGCCCAGGCTAGCGCCCAGGCCAACGCGTCACGCTGCCTGGGGAACATAAAACAATTGTCAGAGTTTTGGGGAAATGCTACCCCTGTACATTGGGTGACGGGATTTTTCTCCCATTTTTCCCGGGACAAAGTATTTTCCGGTCCTACACACCCCCAACTCGTATAAAAATAAGTCTAAACCAATTTTGGAGAGAGGTACGCGACTTTGAGAGGAAAACAGAAGCATGGAACACTCAAGAGCGATGATTGTTAATTTTTCTTCATCTTTCTTAGTATTTACAACTTTTCAAACACTTGTGAATTTGTGTAACATTACCATGAGTGGCTAACTCCCATTAGTTCTGGGTTGTGATTTAGCCATGATTGTTGTTGTTCGAAGTTGACTTTACCTTGACTATAATTCGTTAATATATGGTTGTTTCTTCAATTTTGTATTTAATTTCTTTACTGTCTTTCCAACAATTAGGTTTCATTTACTATCTATGATATGCTTGGGAAAGATACAAATATATTAGAGAAGAATTGAAGAGGGCATGATCTTAACTCTAATATGGGGGAGGATTTGTGGCTATGGGTTCATCCATAATTAAACATTGTTATCTTAATGTATTCTTGATAGATTGATTCCATAGGGATATATGTATTAATCTATTTTGAATAGGCGATTAGTAATTCAGGAGAATACTAGGATAGCTATTACTCGATTAATTAGCAACCATAAGCGAATTGCATGAAAATGAGGGTTAATTAGAACATAATAGGATTTGAGTATCGATCACAACCCTAGAATTTTATCTCTATTGAATTCTCAACAACCATTTTTAGCGTGCTTAACTAGTTAATTGTTACATTCTCTGCTTAGTTATAATCACACCATTCAAATTTGATTAACTCGATCGAATAAAAATTTGAGTGAAATAAGTGGGTAGTTAAATATGGGTTCGACACTCTAGTTATCATTTTATTACTTGTTGACCATGTATACTTGTGTGTGCATTAAGGAACAACAAACTTTTGGTGTCATTGTCGGGGATATGAATATTGACTACTTTGCTAGCTTTAACTTTTGTTTTTTATTTCGTCATGTCCAACATTTCTTATTAGTTTCTCTACTCTCATGAACTTTGTTTGAATGTGAAAGGTCAGGAGCCAAGGTAGAATTCAATACTTTGACCCCGAACATGAGAGAATATTTCACAAGAGGTTCTCTACCTTTTAGGTAGGGGTAGGCCTGCATACAGACTACCCTCCCTAGACCCCACTTGATGGAAACATATTGGGGTTTTTGTTTTTGTTGTTGTTAAGATAAGTAAGGGACATAGATAATCATTTGGTACTTGTTTAACTACTTGTGGAGATGGCAGACAAGCAACATATGATGGTCCATGAGGTGGCAATCTATAGAATTACCAATGTCACTTCCAGCATTGTGAAGCCCAGAATCATTGGAACTTTGAACTTAAATAAAGAATGATCCAGCTACTACATGCAAATGGGAAATTTGTGTGTCTTCCACATGAGGACACACAACAACACATTCTCAGCTTCTTGGAGATTAATGATACGTATATCAATTATGGAGTTACTCAGTATTTTGTAAGGCTCGCATTTTTTCCCTTCTCTCTATTGGACAAAGCAAAGGTTTGGTTGAATGCAGAACAAACTAACTCTATCAAATCATGGAATGATCTGGCTAGAAAATTTGGCACGGGTCTTTCCCTCCAATACCAGAAGAGAAATAGTTGCCTTTAAACATAAGGCGGGCGTGTCTTTATATTCAGCTTGGGAGAGGTTCAAGGGGTTGTTTCGGGATTGTCCTCATCACAACCAAACTAATTAAGTGTTGTCTCGCACATTCATGGAACGGATAACATCTAGAGACCAATAATATGGTAGATGCTGCAGTAGGAGGTCAAGTGCTGGAGAAAATCTTTGATGAGATTTATGCATTTTTGAACAAGTTCTCCAAAATTAATCGTAATTGGAAAGGAGAGATGGTCAGACACACAGTTCACAGATCTGCAGATTTTCTTTTAGTTAGATGTTGTTTCTACATTATCAGGGAGGGTTGCCACATTGGCCAACCAAGTCAATAAGATGACATTGGCTATCAATAAGCAGTAAGCTCAGCCAGTGCAATAGGTTCATGCATTTTTTGAAGTTTGTGGAGAGGGTCATACGAGCAATATATTCCTCACAAATCCATAGTAGGTATGTTTCATGGGTATTGCAAATCAAGGCCAGGCAAATCAGCATGGGAACACCTATGATCCAAACTAGAGGAACCACCCAAAATTTACTTCAGGTGGAAATCAAGGTACTCAGAATCAATATAGGCAACAAGCTCCTCAACAACAATATAGACCGCCACATGATGAACAACCAACAAACTCTGTGAGCCATATAGAAGAGATGCTAAATAAAATGATGAATACCATCAGTCCTAAGCCCAGTAGCCATTCGGAATCTAGAACGACAAATGGGGCAACTTGCCAGTGCCAAAAATACTCGGCCAGCCGTTGAATAGGTTGTGGAAAAACTACCACAACCAACAGTAGCGAAGCCACCATCCCCCTTCTGGCAAAGGTTCCAGAAAGTGAAAGACAATGTTGCTTACAAGAAGTTCCTTGATATTTTGAAGTAGGTGAAGATTAATATCCAGTTAGTAGACATCTTGCAGGAAGTGCCTAAATATGAAAAATATATCAAATACATAGTGGCAAATAAGAAGAGGATAGCCGAATTCGAAACTGTGGCACTCAAAGAAGAATATAGTTCAAGAATCTAAAGCAAGCTAGCTCAAAAGTGTAAGGATCCAAGTAGTTTCACTATCCAGACCTCAATTAGTAATAACATCATCGGGCGAGCCTTGAATGATCTTGGATCGACATTAATTTGATTCTACTATCTATTTTTAGGAAAGGGGTTGAGTGAGCCGCGGACGACTAATAAGATCTTGCAATTGGTGGATCGCTCCCATGCTAGTCCCTAAAGGGTGATTGAAGTGTGTTAGTCCAAGTGGGTTCTTTCATAATCCCTGTTGATTTTATTGTCTTGGACTACGAGCTTGATCAGGAAGTCCCACTTATTTTGGTGAATCCATTCCTAGCCCACAGGCCGAGCCATTATTGATGTTTGTGAAGGAAAAATAACAATTAGAGTGTCTAATTGGGTGGAAGTCTTCGATGTTTATGAAGCACTTAAACTACCAGTCCAGAGTTATCCATCATTTATGTGGTGGAAGATGATGTGACCTCTTTGATGCCTTATATGTTCCCCAAAGACCACCCCCCCCCCCCTGAATGAGCATTATTGAGGGATGAAAAAGAAAGTGAAGACGAGTTGGTGGAAGAAATTAAGCAAGTCCTTAACATGGCTTGCAAGTATATTCATGGTCTTGGGAAATTCAAGGAGTTGGAACAACCAGTTACACCGAATATTCCTAGACCATATGTGGAAGAAGATCCAAAACTGGATATCAAGCCTCTACAAGCACACTTGCGCTATGCCTATTTGGGGAGTGCTAAAACATTGCTAGTGATTATTTCATCCAGATTTTTTGCAAGAAGAAAAGCTAATAAGAGTGCTTCGTGAGCACAAAATAGATGTTGGGTGGGCAGTTTCTAATATTAAGGGAATCAGTACTTCATTTTGCATGGATAAAATTTTTATGTAAGATGGACACTGCCCCGGTATTGGGCAAAAAAGGAGGTTAAATCCAATTATGAAGGAGGTCGTGAAAAAAGAAGTAATTAGTGGCTTGATGGAGGTAGCATCTTCCCTATTTCGGATAGTAATTGGGTAAGCCTAGTGCAATGTGTTCTTAAAACGGGTGGCATGAGTGCTGTAGAAATTGAAAAAAGTGAGCTAATTCCTACTTGCACTATGACGGGGTAGAGAGTTTGCATTGATTATAGAAGGCTCAAAAAAGCAACCTGCAAGGAATACTTCCCACTTCCATTCATTGACTAGATATTGGACAAGTTGGCCGGGCATGAGTACTATTGCTTACCTGATGGTTATTCGGGGTACAATCAGATTGTAGTAGCCACCAAAGGATTAGGAGTAAACAACCTTCACATGCGCTTTTGGTACTTTTGCTTTTAAATGAATGTTATTCTACCTTTGTAATGCACCGGCCACTTTGCAGAGATGCATGATGGCCATTTTTATCGATATGGTGAAAAGATTTTTAGAATTCTTCATGGATGACTTTCAATCTTTGGGTCTTCCTATAATGATTGTTTGAAAATTTTGACCAAAGTGTTGACATATTGTGAAGAAATGAATTTGGTGCTAAATTGGGAAAAGTGACACTTCATGGTGCAAGAGGGTATCGTTCTGGGTTAGAGAGTTTTGCGGAGTGGCATTGAAGTTTAAAAGGTGAAGGGTATCCAAAGTTTCATGGGACACGCATGTTTTTATAGGCGCTTTATTAAAGATTTTTTTAAAATTGCTACTCAATTGTGTAGATTGCTCGAAAAGGATGTGACATTCAATTTCGATGAAGCCTTTCTCAAGGTGATCGATATGCTTAAGAAGAAGTCGGCGGCTGCACCAATTATTTTTGCATCGGATTGGTCCCTTCCACTTGAACTTATGTATGATGCAAGTGACCATGCTATTGGTGCAGTGCTAGGCTAGAGGAAGGAAAAGATGTTCTGCTCACTATACTATGCAAGTAAGATTCTTGATAGTGCATAATTGAATTACACCACCACTGAGAAGAAGTTGTTAGCAGTTGTGTGGGCCTTTGAGAAATGTTGGGCATACTTGGTTGAAATAAAAGTCATAGTCCATACTGATCATGCGGCAATCATGTATTTATTTTCAAAAAAATTTATCCAAAGTTAGATTGATGTGCTTGGTTTTATTGTTGTATGAATTTTACGTAGAAATACGAAATCGGAAGGGCACAGAAAACCAAGTGGCTGGCCACCTATCGCGGCTATAAAATCATAAGCATATGGAAGAAGGTGGACAAATTAAGGAGACATTACCTGGTGATAAACTTTTTGCAATCACAGATGACCCTACCTTGTGGTATGAAAATTATTTGAACTATCTTGTGAGTGGAGTTCTCTCTCCAAAAATTTAATATGAGGATATGAAGAGGTTTTTGCATGATGTAAACTTTTACTACTGGGATGAGTCATTCTTGTACCGAAAGTGTATTGTCCAATTAATGATGAGATGCATTCTTGAAAAAAGGTAGAAAAAGTGTTGTGTGTCTGCCATGCCTCGCCATTTGGGGCATGTCATGAAGGCGATAGGACGACTTCAACGGTGTTACAGTCGGGGTTCTATTAGCCAACATTGTTCAAGGATGCCCATGCATTTGTTAAGAAGTGTGACCAGTGTCAGAGAACGGGAACAATCACGAGATGCCGTCAGACGCCTTTGAATGAAATCCTGGAGGTAGAGATTTTTTATGTGTGGGTCATAGACTTTATGTGACCATTCCCATGTCTAGAGGATATAACTACATTTTTCTAGCGGTGGACTACGTGTCCAAGTGGGTGGAGGTTGTTGCATTACCGACCAATGATGCCAAGGTGGTGGCCACTTTTGTGAAGAAGAACATATTCTCGAGGTTTGGGACTCCACATTCTTTGATTAGTGACGAAGGAACACATTTTTGCAATCAGTTGTTGAATAACATTCTAGCCAAATATAGGGTCTGCCATTGAGTTTCCACTACATATCACCCACAAACAAGCGGACAAGATGAAGTGTCAAACACAGAAATAAAACAAATATTAGAGAAAACAGTAGTGCGAACATGAAGGATTGGGCTGCAAAGTTAGATAATGGTGTTCCTTGTTATTAACTTGTTTTCGTTTCTTTATTTCTTTTCTTTTCTAACAAATTGCTTCAAATGTAGTTATGTAGTGCACATACAGAGCTTGCCTATGGATATTGCGGCACCACTAATCAAATTTGGGAAGGCTTTTGGTCATCACAGTATATCAGCAAAGCATTCTCTAGGACCTTATTTAGAAAAAGTGAATGGAATTATATCAGTTGTGTGAGTGAATCAGGCCAGCTCAACCAATAGAAGTCCCAGCTACACCCTTTGACATGTGGTAAATATTTTCCATTAGTTATAACTTGATTTCACTTATATTACATTCAGCATGAATTACTAATCTATAAAACATTCGTATAATTTTCAAATCGTTTTTCTATGTTCACAAAATCATTCAGGCAAGAAAGCTGTTAGGGGTAGCATTATTGGAAGTGTGAGAAGATGAACTTTTTCGGGAAACACAACATCTTGTGTGACATAGAACTTGTTCCAACAGATAAAATTAATGAAGCTTTTGATAGGCTTAGACATAGAATCTTGTGATTTGTCAGATGCAAACTCGTTAGCTTTTCCTCATATAACCAACGATTGATTCTTGTACTAGTCAATGTTAACCTATATGTCTGAGAGCTTACTCATATTGTCGATTTTAGCTTGCATGCAAAAAGGTGGACTGTGGGTCTTGAACAAAAGGAAACAAAATGCTTAAACAAATGTTGTTTCTCCATAATCTCACAGGACGTTGATGGCCGATTTAAACTTTTCAATTATGAAGATTTCTCAGGATGTCTGAACATACCTAAATATGGAAATGAAATGAAACATAACGGTCACTAGCTAGAGATTGAAAAAAAGTTGTTGTCGTTATTAGGCAAATAATACTTAGCGTTGGCGACCTAGTCACCCGAGTAAAGAAAGCCACAGTTTCTAAAAGACGATAAGACAATCCAAAGATAATGTGGACAACTGAAGTAAATTTTCAGAATTGAGTCATTCATGCAATTCTCAACATTAACGCAGTCACCAGGAGAAGCCTTACCGAGCACATGATGAGTAATTTTAGTTTATCTTTTAGCGTCTTCCATTTCCAGTGATTTTTACTGGGCAATCTAGATTGCCACAATCAGATCACCGGTGAAGAGGTCATTGTGACGGACGGATGCAACATAAAATCAGTGGGTACAATGAACCCAATATTAGTGCGTGGTGAACATATAACTTGAACTAATCAAGTTTAAATTCTCGAGCCACCTCTGTCTGGTGAGATTGATGTCTTTAGTGGAATGTGGTAGAAACCCTGGCGAATATTGCAGCTGCAAGACCTCAAAATATGACAAATAAACAGAAGTTGATGCTAATCATTCTTTCTTTTGGGAAAAGAAAATAATAGCCATACTAGCTAAGGCAATATCTTCCTGCCATTAGTTATTTAGCTAAAACTTCGTAGTTACAGTTCATGCAATTAGGGGTGGTCTTCTCCTATTCTAATGCTTTTCAGTCTTTTACTAGCTAAACGGAACTTAGTAGCATAACTTTCAGCTTCTCTATTAAGCGCACATTGGACATGGAGCACTTTATCCAGGTCCAAATTGTAGTACAAGAAGCTCTGTTTTGAGTTTAACTTATTGGAACAATCACTGCAATTGATAACAGCCATCTCACCCTCAAACGGGTACGAATAGAGGAGCTTATAACTAACTTTCTTGTTTGTGCCAAGTGTTAATGTCAAGGGAGCACCAGCACAGGTACGATGGAGACTGACTTTACAAGCGGAGCAATGGTATGCTGCACCAACTTCTTGGCTGCAAGCTGTGCAGTGGATATTTGGAAGATCGGTGTAGCTGGTGAGTATGAGGGTGTGATCCGGGTGATATTGGTGTCGAATCTTTGGTGGAAGAGGGAAACAGCTCTCGTCGATGAAGTAATTGCATTGCTGGCAAATGTAACCGGACGAAGACTTGTTTGAACATATGCAGCAACTCATGATTGATGCCTCATTCGTATGTTTGATTGCTTTCAGCGGATGGCGGTGGCTGAAGTGTGTAGCTTCTCCTAACTGTCTTACTTTTGGTTTTTGGACAGGGAAACTTGTTTGAAGAACCAATAGTTTCTGGACTTCAGATAGGAAACTTTCATCCCCTGTTAGCCCAAACTCTTCTTCAGCACCGCACTCAAAATGGCACATGTAATCAAACTCACGGTTGTAGAAAAGCCAAGAGGATTCCTTATTCATATCTTGGTTACATATATCACAAAACAGGGCTGCACCTTCATTTTCTAGTGGAAAGATAGTGAAGAGATCAAGTGGAAATTTAACCTTATGGATCAATGTTGTTGGCACAGAAGCACATTCAAGATGAAGGTTAAAATTACACACATCGCAATGATAGTAAAAAGCAAAGAGTGACTTGTGAGGGTAAGAGTAGTCATATCCACATGCCACACAACGGGATTCAGTTATAACACCTCTCTTTTCGGTCACAGCCAGCAGTTCACTTTCAACTTTCGAATAACAAAGAGCGATTGAGGGAATAGGACAAAGGGTAAGCGAGTGCATCGGGTGAAAATCATGCCGAATTCTATTAGGAATGTTAGAGCATACCTCGTGGAGAAAGTAACGACAATGATCACAACCATAAGCCACTCCGGATATTATAAAAGTACACATGTTGCATCTTATATTTTCTGTACCTCGGAGATGGAATCTTAGCAGAGAGTGTCTGTGGCTGAAATGATCTAGATCACCATCACCAACGCGAGCCACTTTCGACACACACCCTTCCTCCTCCTTCGCGACCAATTTAGAATCCAAGACCCCAGAATCTGATTCCTCTTTACTTGTTAATTCTCTTTGTACCTTTTTCTGTCTCTGCCTAAATCTGTACTGAACAGTTTGATTTCCTTCTCTATCCTTCACCTTTTCATCATCTGCTAGAGAAGCATCAAATTTTTTGTTCTTAACTATTTCTATATCTCCTTCTTTGGGCAGTGATATAACTTTAGGATGAGTTAGCCACTGAAGAAGAAATTTCAGCACACGATAAATCAGAGCAATAGCTGGTAGCCATATAGAAAGGCCTACTAAATAACTGAATTCCAAGTTTTTGTCAAACTGCAAGCATAGCATCTTCTTGTCGTCCGGCATTAATTGATATTACTCTTGATTCTTGCTTCAAGAATTGATTCTAGTCGTTCAAGTAACAGAAGACAAGTGAAATTATTGAAAAAGCAAAAGCTAAGGAAAGAGAAGAAGGAAAGGTAGAGGATATTAAAGTAGAAATAAAGAAAGATTTTAATTATCTGGTCACTTGACTTTTGCGAAGATTCCAAAAACATATGTATGTAATGGGTGATGTCCAGATGTCCATATCTTGTGGTATACTGATGGGATGAATAAAAAAAAAGGCATCACGAGGAAACAAGCAACGCAAACCTTGACGACAATAAATCAGATAAAAAGTATAATACTTTGATATGGTTTGATCAGTCCTACGTATGATTTATTAATATAAAAAAGAGAAAAAAAAAACTTATGAGAGCATAAATTATCTCCTAAACATAACTCTCATAAGGACTACATTGTGGATTCTATGTTATGTTCTTGTATGAAGGAGATCATCAATTTATAGATCTCACACCATTTTCCTCCGAGAAAAGGATCGGTTAAACACGGAAGACATCTATATTTTTCCTATAGTAAAAGTAAAATCAATTAGGGTAAAGTCTTTGCTCTTTCTTCAAGAAAGGTAAAATCCAAATACTGTAAGAAAATCACGATAAAATCCTAACAACTCTTCCATTTGGCCTGAATTTTCAAGACAAAATTTGATCCGCCTTATTTGCATAATCTTCACCACTGGTGTATGTCGTGGTTAAAAATGGGTATTGGTTGAAAACTGAAGCCTTGTGGTTAAAATGAGCACGAATTAAAATATTGGAACCTTGCGTCAAAAGTGAACAAGGTTAACAATGAAGCCTATGCATTAAAAGTGAGCATGGGTTAACCGTATTGGAGTCGTATGTTAAAAGTCATGAACAAGGTTAAAAGTGAAGTTCATGCGTTAAAAATAAGCATGAGTTAAAAATTAAATCCCATAATCACATGTTCACAATAGTTTTGTTTTAAAGATGCATCAACATGAGTGTTGAAAATATATGGTTGGAAGTGTGTTTCCACATGTAGTACTCAGACTATTTTTTTATAAGAATCTTCTTTAATGTCAAATTGGTTATAACTTAATCTGAACCGCCTTGAACCAGTCTCCAACCTCGTTGAACCATTGTCTCTGACACCACTTGTTAAGTTTGAAGAAATAGGGCGTCATGTGAAAACAACAAAGCAAACCTCAGCGACAATAAATTAGATAACAAAGTTAAATAAACTTAAAGAAGCATAATAGTCTCATATAGTTTGATCAATTGACCTACATATGACTTGCTAATTAAAAAAAAACTTAAGAGAGAACAAATTTTTTTCCTTAAACAAAACTCTCTTAGGGACTACATTGTGAAGTTTGTGTTATGTTCTTTTATGAAAGAGCGATCATCAATATATAAAGCTCACAATATTTTCTTCTAAGAAAGGGATATGTTAAATATGGAAAAAATCCATATTTTCTTTATAGAAAAAGTAAAAATAATTATGTTAAAATGTGATGACGCGATAGGTCGTTTTGAGTATTAGCCTTTATTTCCGTTTTCCAAGACCACTATCAGCTTCATTTGATGTTTCTTGATTTACGTGTGTGATCCATATCGTTTTCCGAAAGCTTTTACATAAAGTTTTGAACAAAAAGTGATTTTAGGCTTAAAATGGGACTTGAGTTAACCACGGTCAACATTCTTTGTAAACGGCCTCGGATCGGTATTTTAATGATTCCAGTAGCTTCGTATGATATTTTTGAACTTGTACGCATGTTTGGTTGGGGTCCGGGGTGACCCAAGCGCATTTCGACGCGTTATGTCAAAAATTATGAAAATGAGTTTACAAGTTAAAAATCATGAGTTTTGATGATCGATAAGATCTGGGATAGCTTTTGTGATCCAGGCTTCGCATTTGCGATTCCTTACTGAGTGGAGCAACTTCGCATTTACGACGCTTGGCACACATTTGTGAGGGGGTTTTCTTCGCAAATGCAAAGGTTTTGTCTCATTTGTGATGTTTACATGACTGTTGTACTGGTTGCTTTTGCGACCAGTATTTCGCAAATCGGGCTTCCCAATTGTGAACACCTGCTGCTTGGTAAAAAATGGAAAACTCGGGGCTTAGCTCATTTTTCATCATTTCTCAACCTCAAGTACTCTAGAGTTGATTTTTGAAGAATTTTTTCTTACCGAATTCATTGATAAGCAGCTCTAATCCATTTTATATTAATTCCGTAATACTTTTCATGAGTTTTTAACATCAATTTAGGATTTATATGGTAGAAATTAGGGATTTTAGATAGAAACTAGGGATTTTATAAAATTGGGGTCAGTTTTCGAAATAAATCATATAACCGGACTTGGGATTTTATGGCCTATCTTACTAGAAGATTTCAAAAAATGGTCCGAAGAAATGGTGGAATACCAAAGAGAGGTAGTTCCATCAAGCCAAAGAACTATGATCTCTGTCACAAGTGCGGAAAGCCAGGACATTTCATCAAAGAGTGCCCACTTCTAAAGTTGGAGCAGTACAAGCACAACCCTGAGAAAGCAGCAAAAAGGAACCTGGTTCCTGAAAAATGCTTCAAACGAAAAAGTGCAGCTCATAATGTTGTGAAGCAAACTCTTGCTGCATGGAGAGACTCCTCCAGTGAATCAGAAGAAGAAAATGATGCAGGACATAGCTCCATGATGGCAATGGAAAATGAAGCAAAGGAATATGATTCATTATTTGCATTGATGGCTCAGTCTAATGATGATGAAGATGACGACAATGATGAGGTAAATTTTAGGGATGTTCAGAGGAATCTAAAATCCAATTCTCCTAATAAACTAATGTCATTAGGTAATGTTCTAATTGATGCATATCATAGTCTTGTTAATAATAAGGATGCCTTGACCATAGAGTTAGGAGATGCTGAACAAACTAGGGATGACTTGGTGGTCTGTGTGGTTGATTTAAAGGAAACCATAGATAATCTTGAAAAGGATAAAGAAGTTTTAATTGAAAAGATCAATAGTGTAGAAAATGAGAGAGATGATCTGATGATGGTGGTTGTTGACTTGAAGGAAACCATAGAAAACCTCAGCAAAGAAAAGAATACCCTAGCAGAGAAAGTTGCAGCCACTGAGCAAGAGAGAGATGATTTTTTAGTGGTAATCACAGACCTAGAGGAAATACTTGAGGGACTTAAAACATAACATAGGCGTGTGATCATTGAGAAAGGAAAGGAAGTAGCTAGTGAGGCACACAATCTTGAAAAAGAATTAAATGATGTGAAAACTAGTATGTGTGGTGAGCTTGAGAAAAATAGGCAAATTCAAGCAGAATTGGAAAAGTTAAAAACGATCTTGAGAAATCCCTTAAGTGAACCTGGTCCTCAAATGTTGTTACTGCCATGTATTTGAATAATGGTGGAAACGGGTAGGGAATAGGGTTCCAAAAGGAGAAAAATCCTTACAACCCTCACAACAAGAACGTCACTGTACATGATAACTAGCTTTGTACCTACGGTGGGAACAATGTGCATTTCACGGATAATTTCCAGGCCAGAGTTCAATCTGTTCAGAAAAACAAAGTTTTTGCTGAAAAAGTGACTACTAAAAAGGGACCAGGTGCCACGAGCAAAAAACGTATTTTACCTGCTTGGACTATGAAAGCTCTCATTCACCTGTTTCCTCATTACAAGGCACCTAAACTGGTTTGGGTTCCTAAATTTAACCCTTGATTTACCTGTGCAGGGAACATTGAGAGGAAGCAGCCTACAATGGATCATCGACAGTGGATTCTCTAAGCACATGACTGGGAAAACCATGGACTTCATTTCACTGAAAGCCCTGCAAGGAGGTAATGTATCCTTTCGAAATGGAAAAAAGGGGTACATTCTCGGTGTTGGAAAGGTTGGAAAGTCTCTCTCACAATCAATTGAGAACGTTTACTATGTGATGGTCTGAAGTACAGCCTCTTGAGTGTCTCTCAAATCTATGATAAAGGGAACGAAGTAGAGTTCTTGTCTAAAGTGTGCACAGTTACTAATCTGGTAACTGGTGAAGTGGTCTTAGTAGCCAATAGATACAAAAACATCTATATTTCTGATTTTGGTTCTCTACAAGTTGGTGATATGAGCTGCCTGAAAGCAGTTGATGATGATGTAGAATTGTGGCATAGAAGGTTGGGGCATGGAAGCTTCTCCCTTCTGAATACATTGATACAGAAGGACCTGGTTCGTGATCTGCCATATTCAAAGTTCAAGGAGCACAGAGTGTGTGATGCATGTTCTAGAAGGAAATATGTGAAATCATCCTTTAAGCCAAAGAAGGATGTCAGCATATCAAAGCCACTTGAACCCCTTCATATGGATCTATGTGGTCCTATGAGAGTGCCAAGAAGGGGTGGAAGAAGATATATCTTTTTGATTGTAGATGACTATTCAAGGTTCACTTGGACACTATTTCTCAGAATAAAAGATGAGACATTCGAAGTGTTCATGGCCTTTGTCAAGAAAATCCAAGTGAAGATGGATTTAAAGGTAGGATGCATCAGATCCGACCATGGAACTGAATTCGACAACACCAAGTTTGATGAGTTGTGCAATGAAAATGGGATCACCCACAACTTCTCAGCTTCAAGGACTCCACAGAAGAATGGAGTCGTTGAAAGGAAGAACAGAACTCTCGAAGACATGGCCAGAACAAGTGCTCATTGACAGTGGAATTGCCAAAAATTTCTGGGCAGAAGCAATAAACACTTCATGATACCTAGTGAACAGATGCTTGATCAAATCCCTCTTGAACAAAACGC
This sequence comes from Nicotiana knightiana, assembly GCA_005239525.1. Classification (NCBI taxonomy): domain Eukaryota; kingdom Viridiplantae; phylum Streptophyta; class Magnoliopsida; order Solanales; family Solanaceae; genus Nicotiana; species Nicotiana knightiana. The sequence goes on from ML424602.1 coordinate 171,420, forward strand.
CCTATGAGTTGCTCAACGGAAGGAAACCCAAGTTGACTCATCTGATAACCTTTGGATGCAAATGCTATGTTCTCAACAACGGAAAGGATCAGCTTGGGAAGTTCGATCCAAAAAGTGATGAAGGAATTTTTCTAGGATATTCCTATCAAATAAAAGCTTACAAAGTGTACAACAAGAGGACCCAATGCGTGGAAGAAAGTGTTCATGTGATATTCAACGAGACACTTCTATCTAGCGAATAAGGAAACAGGGACGATCAAGACAATGAACCACTGTTGGTTCCTGGAGAGATCACTGATGTTTTAAATGGAAAAGCGAATATGATGAGTCAGCTGAAGGGAACAGGTGAAGATAATGCAACCTCCTTTACCACTTCTCAAGAGGAACCTGGTACCCAAATCACTACCACTGAAGCTGAAGAAAGAGTTGTTGAAGCGGTCCAAAGCACTCCACGGATAGCAGAATGAGGAGTGCGGGGGAACCAGTCAAGTTTACCATGTTCTTCTGCAAATCAAATTCTAGTCCCCAATTGGAAACATAAAATCTCCCATCCACTTGATAATATAATCACCCCTTGATTAAGGAGTCCAGACAAGATAAAAAACCAGAAATTCCCTAGCCTTCTCAACCTTTCTATCCCAAATAGAACCCAAAAATATCAAAGAAGCCTTGAAGGATGCAGACTGTATCACGGCTATGCAAGAGGAGCTACATCAATTTGAAAAAAACAAGGTATAGAACCTGGTACCTAGAACCTCAGATAGAACCATCATAGGGACCAGGTGGGTGTTAAGAAATAAGCTAGATGAACATGGAAACACTACAAGGAACAAAGCAAGGCTCGTTGTCCAAGGCTACAAGAGGAAGGGATTGATTATGATGAGACCTTTGCCCCAGTTTCTCGCATGAAAGCCATTAGGATTCTTATTGCCTTTGCATCCCATATGGAGTTCACCTTGTTCTAAATGGATGTGAAGAATACATTTTTGAATGGTTTTCTCAAAGAAGAAGTTTATGTCAAGCAACCTCCAGGTTTTGAATGTCATGAACATCCTGAGTATGTATTTAAATTGGATAAGGCACTCTATCGGTTGAAGCAGGTCCCTCGTGCTTGGTATGAAAGACTATCCAAGTTTCTCTTGGAAAATGGATTCACAAAAAAAAATTGACAAAACTCTGTTCTTGAAGAAACGGGGAAGGAACCTGCTCATCGTTCATGTATATGTTGATGATATCATATTTTTGGCATTGACAGACTCACTATGTGAAGAATTTTCTAAACTCATGGAAAGTGAGTTTGAAATGAGCATGATGGGGGAGCTGAACTTCTTCTTAGGTCTTCAAGTGAACCAGTCCACAAAGGGAACATGCATCAGTCAGTAGAAATACGTCAAGGAACTTTTGAAGAGGTTTGATATGGAAACATCAAAGGTGATTTATACCACTATTCCTACTGCTACTAAGTTGTACATGGATGAATCTGGATCACCTGTAAATCAAACAATGTATCGAGGAATCATTGGATCACTACTCGACCTTACTGTTAGTAGGCCAGACATTGTGTTCAGTGTGGGTCTATGTGCAAGGTTCCAATATAGTCCTAAGGAGTCCCACCTGAAGGTTGATAAGAGAATTCTGAGATATCTTAAGGGCACACATGACCTGGTTCTATATAACCCTTCAGGTGATAATTTCAATCTTATTGGCTATGCTGATGCAGACTATGCAGTTTATCTGGTGTACAAGGAAGCAAAACTCAGTAGCTCTCTCAATAACTGAAGCGGGATATGTTGCTACAGCTTATTGTTGTGCTCAGTTACTGTGGATCAAACAACAATTGGAGGATTTTGGAGTGTACATTGGTTGTGTACCGCTTCTATGTGACAACACTAGTGCACTCAATATGGCAAAGAACCTAGTTCAACACAAGAGAACCAAGCATATTGATGTCAGACATCATTTTCTCAAAGATAATGTTGAAAATGGACTTGTCTGTATGAGGTTCTGCTGCACAGAAGATCAAATTGCAGATATCTTTACCAAAGCTTTAAGAAGGTAGAATTTTCTAAAGTGTTCTCTGACCAAGATTAACTCACATATATACCGTTACAGGTAGACACACATGATGATTATGGAAGCTAAAGAAACAACGTTGAGCTACAAAAGAGAGTTGCAAAATCTTTTGACAAAAACTGGTCAGGAACCTGGTTCCTGCACGCCAGGTTAGTAGTAATGTGTTTTTCTCATGCATATCTCAAAAGACAACAAAAATTAATTTAACTGCCACATCATCTGACTTTTCAAAACCTATATATCACGTCTCGTCTATCAAATCTTTTCACCTTTACTGCACCGTTACGTATTCCCAAAAACCTACCGCTATTTTCAAAATCGGTTCCTTTTCCCTCTCATAATTAGATTTGTCTTCCATAAAACACTCTTACTTCGTGAGTTTTGCACAATCACTCCACACCATATCTCTCAATTCTCCCAGAGTCTTTAAACTCTTTTCCACCATGGCTGATGAGCAACCTTCCCTCACTCCTGTTAATGACATCATTCTCGCCTTTCTAACTCCCTTAGTGTCACCACTAGAAGACCTCTCCTCTACTACCCCTAACACCAATGTATCTACACCTGTTTCTTCTTCATCTCCTATCTCCCTCACAACTCCATCTAACCCTGTTTCACTCCCAAGTGCTGAGACTTCTGACGTCCTAGACGTTAACCTTGGTTCTCCTCTATTGTCTGATCAAAACAAGGGAGAAATTGAAGGTTCTACCCCTTAAGAATCAGGGGTTTCTAAGGAAGATTCCGACCAGTTCTTGAACTCTCTCTTCTTGGACTCAGCGGCTCCCATGGAGTCACTAGAGAAAGAAGCAACAGAAAATATCATGGCCATTGCTGCTGAAAGCTTGGTGAGTGAAGGACCCTTTCTCCTGCCTGAGTCTCAGGGGGAAGAAACTCCGTTCTTAGGGGACGAGATAACCATGGTACATTTTGAATTTCCTGTTCATGAAAAATCCTATGACACACATATTGGAGAACCTGATTCTCTTCATGAGAAAACAGGTCAGGAACCTATCTTATACACTAAGCTGTTGGAATCCATTCCTCTTGTTGAGACACCTAATGCCGAGGATGATGAGGATGACATGGTTCTTAGCTCTTGTTTCAAGATTAGAAAGCCACAGTCACTCCTGAGCCCTCTTCTAAGTGACCAACTACTAGGTTGTAGAAGAAGGAGGCTTTTGAGTCTGCTTTACAGAAAAGTGGAAGGAGCAACAAGAAAAAGAAGAGGAGGCTACTGAAAGAGGGAGAAGTTATGTGTGATAAAAATGTTCCAGTAGTGGAAGTCGATGAGGATTCGGTATAAGAACCTAGTTCCTTGGTGAAGAGGTCTAAGAAACTGCAAGATTCTTTGGCTAGTGAAGGAAGCTGTTGAAAAAATGAGTGGAAAGTCTGTGAAGAGTGGTAGTAAGTCTAAAAAGGTTTTGGAGGAGGAAGATGTGTCAGAGGATGATATCCTGGTTGCTTTAAGTGGTAAAGGGAAGTCTGTGGAAAAGTCTGGAAAAAGAAAGTGGGAAACTGTTGGGGATCCCAATACTGGGAAGAAGGTACATAGCGACAGTGGGCTTGGGAAAGAATGATTGAGGACTCAAAAGGTTTTGTGGGGTCGTAGGTTTGACCCTGAAATCTCAGAGATTGCAGGGATGAGACAAATCTTGGAGATTATGGAGTTCCAGAAGTGGGGTCATTTATTTATGCAGGATGTTCCCAAACTCTATGAGGAGGAGGTGCAAAGCTTTTATGCAACCCTCTTCACTGTTGCGGGGGACCATATATGCGTGCTAGTCAATGGAGTGGACATGGTGATCAATGCTACTGTGTTAGGGACCATTCTCAAAGTTCCCTCTGAAGGGTTTTCATCAGTTAGGGGTGTTTGTGGAGCCAATTTCTAATATGCTATTGTGAAGGAGCAAGCTATCCAGCATGGGGAACGGGTGCACAAGAAGGCCTTACTTCTTGTGTACCAGCTCCTTTTTGAATTGGTTAACAAAGTTTTACATCCCCATGCTGAGAGGTGTTCCATCACGTCTAAGTCTGATATATACCTCATGCAGGCCCTTTATGAGTTCACCTCTATAAATCTACCGGCCATTATGATCGAACACATACAGAAGGTGGAAAACTTTCAGCATGGGAACCATGGGCTTCCGTATGGGTTTCTCCTCACACTGGTCTTCAAGTTCTTCAAGGTACCTTTGGGGACTCAGAAAGTAGGAACCAGAAGGCAAACCTTCTCCAAGATGACTCTGGAAGAGTGTGAATACATAGAAAAGGTTGGGGGGAGCACTTCAATGATTTCTCAGCTCATCAACGCTCAGAACAGCACTACAGAAGAAATTTGGAAGTTGAAGGCAAGCAATGCTATACTTGAGACTCGGCTTAGTCATGTTGTTGGACCATATGGATCCTCTAACCCTTCCTATGAAGACGTTGCCCATCTGTCTAAGGAAAATTATGAGCTCCAGAAACAAGTGGAGAACCTATGGGAGATGTTACTTGAGGCACAGATGTCAGCCAATGCCCGGATGGATCTTGTTCTCAAAACCCTTGTTAACCCTTCCAAGCCTTTCTCTTCTAGTTCCCCCTAGGAAACCCCTCAATGACCAGTTTATCTTGTTGTTTTGATGTTTGTGCCAGTTGTTTATTTTTCTGTTTTTTGGTGGTATGTTGGATTTCACTTTTGCTGCTCCCACCTGAAACAGTCCAAACTTGCTCTGCTATAATGGCAGAGGCTTGTACTTTTTAATGTTATCAATGAACAACTCTCTTTTTGCTAGTGAAATGCTTGACTTTCTTCTACTTCTTTTTTCTATCATCGTGTGTGCTCACATGTGCCATGAGTTAGTTGTGTTGGACTTCTTTATTCTTTTTTTGCTTGTTTATGTATTTTTAATGATTCCAAGAGGGGGAAGATATAGAAGATACTTGAAAATTGAAGCATGTGATTAAGGGGGAAGCATAGATTCAGGGGGAACTCGTGATATTCCTGGTACTTTATCTGGTTAATCAAGATCTATAAATGGTTGCCAATTTCAAAAGCTTGTCATCATTAAAAAGAGGGAAATTGATGGCTTTAAGGTTTCATTGTCTTATGTTTTGATGATCTAACAAACTTCTTGTCTAGAACCAGATAAAGGACATGATGCTTACTTGGTACAATTCTTCAACAATGGACGTTAGCTAATATGAGATATGTGACATTAGCTACACAAAAACCAATTCAGGAACCTGATCCTCTCGAGTTTCCCTGACAGAAGTACAAATTCAACTCTACAGCTGGAAAGTGACTGCCTGCAACTGTGCACGCTACAATGAAGAAACAGCGCAACGGTCATTTCCCATTGGGAAGGGCCTTGAACCAACAAAGTGTGTACACCATCCAAGTGATGTCATCCAAAGTATATCAACAAGGAGCATTGAAACAAAACATCACTTGAACATTTTGTGATATTCTCTCAATCATTCAATATCTCATCATCTATCATTGAAGTCACAAGTGTATCAAGAACAAAGTGCAACACTACTACGGACCAGTTCCATAACGAGTCTTTGTATGTCCTTAGTTGAGTTGTACCTTTTTATTTGTTCTTCATTGTAATTCCTAAGTTGCTTATCTAGAAGATTTTACTAGGAAGCTCCAAAAACCATAAAGCCTTAGAGTTTGTGTCGTGACTAGAGTTAGTCATGAGTTGAAGTCTTTGTAATACGAATGTTGTAAAGTGGCTTGTTATAGGTGTATTACAAGTTAGTGAGTTTGAAGTCTTTGTAATAGAGTTATTACAAAGTTGCTTGTAATAGGTGTATTGCAAGTTAGTGAAGTTGAAATCCTACTAGTGTAGGTCGTGATTTTATCCCATTGAGTAGGGATTTTTCCACGTAAAATCCTGTGTCTCATTTACTTACTATTTCGTTAGTTAGTACTGTGGGAATTGTTACAGGACCAGGTCTCTATACAGTTTGGATGACTCATATATTCTATCAGATGTTCGAGGTGGCTACGTTGGTACTAATTAGATACATGTTGAAAATGGCAAAAGTTTGAGAATTGCTCATGTTGGTGATTTAATTTTACCTTCTTCTGGTAGATTGTTATGCTTGCACAACATTTTTCATGTTCCAAAAATACCTAAGCGCTTACCTAGTGTTTTGCATTTTGCCGATGTTAATAGTGTGTTCTTTGAATTTCACCCATATAATAGTTTTGTGAAAGATCGCACAAGCAGGAAGGTGCTACTGGAAGGGAATCTTGAACATGGCTTCTTGTTTACCTCAAAAATGGTTTCAACAATTATACTTGATTTTTGGTTCTAAAAATATGCGATTTATTTAAATACTAGTAAATAATCAAGAAATGATAAGTATAAATGAGGAGAATGTGATAGCCAAACCAATGTTGCTAAAGGAACGAGGGCCTCGAACTTGGTGATTTCAGGGCCTCGAGGCTAGCTTAATGACAATAAAGTATAACAATAAAGTTGATGAATAAACTGAGCACAGCAAACGAGAAAAGTAGAGTAGAATATTCTATAACAGTTGGATTTCATGTCCTTACAAATGATTGGGGTCCCGTTTATATAGGAGGAAAAACCCTAATATGGTACATGTCTAATTATGACAAACAATACTATTGGTACAACTATATAATGACCTAGTAGATTTGTACTATTCCTTACAAATCGTATGCGTCCTAACCACATGTCCTTGGGAATTTCCTGCTTTTTCTTGACTGTCATCGATTTTTCTTTGCCTCGAGTTAGGTTGGGATGGGCCTTTGATATTCTCTCTCGAGGTATGTATTTTGAGACTGGGCTTCGAACTTCGCTTTGAGACCTTTAAAGCTCAGTCTTGGAATAACAGAGACTTCAAAATCGGAATCCTCCGATTTTGTCCGTATACAGATAGTCCACGCGTTTCTTAGAATGAAATGATAAGAAACGATTTTGAATTTTTGACTCTTCTGAATTCTCACCATGACGTCAGTCACGTGAGGTCAGAAACTGGTGTGATAGAAAAGTTGTGCAGAGGTCATGTCTGCACAGTTCTCAAAACCCACAAATCGATAATGACCGTTGTCCGCCCTTTTAGCTTGTCCAACACGTTTAGATGACCCTTAAAAATACTCCAATACTACATTTTTTATACTTTCACTTTCTACACATCTTCAAATCTTCATTAACTCCTTTATGCATTCGTCCTTTTTCCGTGTTTATCTCTTAACCAGTTCCTTCTTCTTACTCTGAAACTCAACATGGCGAAAACTTCAAAGAACGTTCCCCAAAAATAGAAATCCCATTCATCATCACGCTCGTCTAAGAGCAAAACGATAATACCTCCTCGTATTGAGGAGTGTACCCCGGGCCCTGTGAAACATCCCCTGATTTTAAGGTTGAAAAACCTTCCTTAGTTGCGGGACGATGTGAACCCATGTCTCGATATATTAGTCTAATAAGCGAAACCAAAAAGGTAAAAGTTAACTGCCATTGGGGGGATACAGTACAAGTGGAGATCCCTTCACCTGAAGAGGACATAACCACTAACAAAGTTGGGTTTCTAAGCGTATATACATACGCATTCACCTTAGGTTCCATATATCCCTCCTCGGCACCGATAGATCCAGTGATCCTTGAATTTTGTAGACAATATCTGGTGACTCTTGGCCAAATCTATCCTTCCTTCTAGCGAATCATCTACCTGATTAGGTACTTTTTGAACATGGTCATGCCTTTCACCCTCAACCATCTGATTAGATTGTACAGTCCTCATTTTTATCCAGGTGGCCTTATTAAGGTACAACATCGATCTTTGAAGTATTTATTTGCTAGAATCGACGAAGATAAGGACCAAGGATGGATGAGCCGCTTCGTTCGAGTCAGATCCTCTGACTTGATTCCTGCTGAGAAGATGCCATTCCCCGAGGAATGGAATATGAACCGTAAGTGCTGACTCATCGAACATGCTTTGTTAGTCAGATGTTTTTTCTTCCTTTTGAACTAACTCACTTCCAATGGTGCAGTCGTCGAGTGGTACCCCGGTGCGGTCAAGGACATCCCGGGCTGGGTTCGACAACTAGATTCCACCTCTATATATGCTGAGCACTTCTGTCATGAGTTGACCAGAGGTTGATGGGAGGCCAAAAACCATGGTGATCTTTTATTACTGTCACTTTTCGAATTTATTAGTGAAGATATCTCTTGGTAGCACACTTAACCCTGTGTGCTCATGTAGGCCTCGGGGAAGCCGTTTCAATGAGGCCTCCCCCGCCTAGCGAAGTGGATACCCCAGAACCCACCAAGTATAAGAAGATAAAGAGGGAGACGCCGACGGACTCCCCAAAACCGAAAAAGGCTAAAGCTCGGAAGTCTAAGACCGACATAGTGGCTTTGACTCCTGCAGTTTCTGGGAGTCTTCGTGCCGAAGACGAAGAGGGAGATGAGACTGAAGGAGATGCCCTCCCGTTAATAACTCGGAGGGGTAGTAGTATCGATGTCTCAAAGGCTAATGCACCGAAGGCTTTTGAGGTGGCTTAGTCTTGAGTTGAGGATATTCCTGAAGGGGGCTCGAGCAAAGTCCTCAAGCCAACAGATAGCTAGAGCATTCCTAGTGCTAAAAGATACTCGGTCGAGGATCTTCGAGAGACCAACCCCGATATTTCTCGAAGGAAGAAGAAGGCCCCGATTGACCCACTCGGGGTGATCGATGTAGGTGATTCTCCACAAGGCCCATCTTTTTCCGAGGGGAAGATACGGGATGCCCATGACATGAAGACTCCCGAAGCGGGGGCATCCCACGGGGAGAACGATATCTTTGAAGAATGCCTTGCCGGGATGGAGGAGGGCCGTAAATATAAGGAGCTTCATGCTAAATCGGCCGCTGAGCTATCCAAAGTCATGTGCGAAGCTGATGCACTCATGCCTTCGTATCAGACTGATGCTGCTACTACAAATGCTCGAGCTAAGAAAGTATCTGTTGAAGCCGAGCTTAAGCTAACTCGTGCCCTCGACCATGCTCGACTGGAATCTCGAAGGCAAGTTCTCGAGGAGGTGCATGCCAAATAATTTGATCTTTCTAGCGTTATCAAGAAAGTGAAGGCCTTAGAAGAAAAATTGGCTGCGCTGCTCACTTTTGATGAGGATTCTTCTAGTGGCTCGGTGAGAAATAAAGATGAAGATGAAGTCCCTGAGGGGGAATAGGCACCAACAAAATATTAGGATTTTATTGTTTTCCTTTTTTGTGTAAGGGCTCCATGTGGGAGCTTCTGTAGACATATTTTGCACTCCCACTATAAATACAAAAGATATTTGGTTCATCTTTGTTGTTAATTTCTGCCTTGCCTTCGTCTTTTTGATGTTGTTGATGACCAGTCTGATTTATTGGACTTAGAATATAAAACCCTTAGGTTTTGAGTTCGAACTAGGTGAGGTCTCGATCACAGTGTGCTCCGGCCTTTAAGTTCCTTTAGGTATCGGCCCTTAGGATTTAAGGCATCGACTCTTAGACTCTTTTTAATTTGGCCCTTAGGATCTTAAATATCGGCCGTTATGCTCTTATAAATCATCCCTTAGGCTCTTACAAATCGTCCCTTAGGCTCTTTTTAGATTGGGATAATTCGACCTCTAAAGTGGCTACAATTTCCCCATTTTGGCTAAAGATTTTTAAAATTTTATTTATGCCTTGGCATGTTTTTATACTCTTTTGACTTTTTGATGGTTCGATTGATAGGAACCTCGATTATAAGTTGATGTGCGACGATAATTGAGTACCTCGTGAGGTTCTCTCAAAGGCTGATTTTCTAGAAGCATTTACAGTTCGGAGCTGATTTTATCGAAGCCCCTTTGCTTATGCCGAGGGTAGCCTGATTTAACCATTTTTTTTGAAATATTTGAAGGCCTTTAGTTTTATGGAGGAAGTCGGACGTCTCCGATCCGCACTATTTCGGCTGTAGCCTTTTCATGTGACCGTAGTCTTTATATTTGGCTGTAGCCTTTAGTCCTCGGGTGAGATGACTTCGGCCTTAATATCGAGGGTATGCCTTTTTAGGGATCTTACAAGTTCAAATATATAGCTTTTGCCTTAATATCGGGGGTGTGCCTTTTTTAAGGTCTTGTAAGTTTGAGTATGCCTCGTTGAGGTCTTATAAGTTTGATGTTGCCTCATTGAGGTCTTATTATTTGATATTGCCTCATTGAGGTCTTATGAGTCCGAGTCTTTGATGACTCAATAAGTTGATCATCGGTGGCAGTCCCCGGGTGTTCGGGAGTATTTGGCCCTTGAGCCGTTTCATGTGAAAATAGTAAACTTCTTTGAGGCACAAAGTGTTTTGATAAATAAGAATGCTTCTTTGAATAATGCGTACATGTTTTTTTCCCTTGGGGATCGACAATTCTACATGGACACGGTTCATTTGACAGTTTTGCCCATCAGCATTCTCCTATCGAGGCCCTCTTTAGCATAACTTGTTTTCTTTGAAAAGGTAATCTACGAGTGTGATAGCCCCAGTATTCGAGATTGATTGAGAAAGAATCCTTGAATACTTGTTGAATTTTCCTTAGTTAGCATATAGATGTTGCCTTGTTAAAAACCTTGTCGGTAAAACCCATTTGGGATAAAACCCGATCTAAGGGAAAAAGAGTGCAACCCATACTTTAAAACCCAAGGTCTTCGAGCTGAAGGGTGCTTCGACTCCTATCAATCGAACACCTGCGACAAGTTAGTATGAAATATAAACAAAAAGGGAGAAGGTGATACCTTAGCAATAATAGCGTTTGAGCATCGATATGTTCCAATTGCTTGGCAGTTTCTCGCCTTCCATGGTGCTAAGTTTATAGGACCCTTTGCCTACTATTCCGAGGACACGGTATGGTCCTTCCCAACTAGGTCCTAGCTTCACTTTATTTGGGTTTTGAGTGTTGAGGGTGACTCTCCGGACTAAGTCCCCGACTCCAAAATATCGAAGGTTTGCTCTTCTGTTGTAGTACCTTTAGATCCGTTGTTTTTGAGCGGCACTTCGAACCAGTGCGGTCTCGCACATTTCATCTAATAACTCAAAGGATTTTTTTATGGTGTCGTTGTTTGAGTCCTCGGTGGCGTGCCGGAATCTGATGCTCGGTTCCCCTACTTCGACTGGTATTAATGCCTCGAACCCATATACCAAAGAGAACGGGGTCTCCCCTGTACTTGAGTTCGAAGTTGTTCGATATGCCCATAGTACTTCAGGCATCACTTCTCTCCACTTCCCCTTCGCATTCTCTAACTTCTTCTTTAAGTTTTGAATGATATTTGGTTTGTGACCCGGCTTAACCATTCGCATTTGGGTGGTAAGGCGTCGATAGAATTCTTTTGATTTTATGATCTTCGAGGAATTCCTTCACCTTTCTGCTAATGAACTGCTTCCCATTATCACACGCAATTTCAGAGGGGATCCTGAATCGGCATATAATGTGGTCCCATATGAAGTTGATAACTTCTTGTTCTCTTATCTTCTCGAAAGCGTATGCTTCTACCGATTTCGAGAAGTAGTCAGTCATAAACAAGATAAATTTAGCTTTACCTGGCACCGTTGGTAGGGGGCCGACGATGTCCATCCCCCATTTCATGAATGGCCACAGGGATAAGACTGAGTGTAGTTGTTTACCAGGTTGATGTATCAGCGGTGTCAATCTTTAGCATTTGTTTCATCGTCGAACGAACTACTTGGTGTCCTTTTCCATGCTATCCCAGTAATATCCTGCTCTGATTACCTTTCGAACTAAAGAATCAACAGTGGTTTCCACAGGTTCCTTCATAGATTTCTCGTAGCACATAGTCAATGTCCCCCGGTCCCAAGCATACTACTAGTGGCCCGTCGAAGGTCCTTATGTACAATGTTCCATTCTCATCGAGTGAAAATCGGGCCACTTTGGCTCGAAGGGCCCTTGATTCTTTTGGGTCCGTGGGGAGCTTCCCATGTTTCAAGTAGTCGATGTACTTATTTCTCCAATCCCATGTTAGACTTGCTGAGTTGATTTCTGCATGGCCTTCTTCAATCATCGACTTTGATAGTTGTATGACAGTCCCCAGGATTATGTCATCTTCTTCAATCGAGGATCCCAAGTTGGCGAATGCATCAGCCTCGCTATAATGCTATCGTGGGATGTGGACCAGGGTCCACTCTTTGAAGCGATGCAATGTCACTTGAAGCTTTTCTATGTATCTTTGCATCATGTCTTCTCAAACTTAGAAGCTTCCATTTACTTGGTTAACTACCAAAAGAGAGTCACATTTCGCCTCGATGACCTTTGCTCCTAGGACCTTGGCTATTTCGAGACATGCAATCATGGCCTCATACTCTGCCTCATTGCTAGTCAACTTCGAAGTTTTTATGGATTGCCTAATTATGCCGCCCGTAGGCGATTTTTGAACTATACCGAGCTCGGACCCTTTCACATTAGAGGCACCGTCAGTGAAGAGGGTCCATACCCCCGATGATGTGCATGTTTTTAATAAGAGTTCTTTTTCCACTTCGATCACGAGGGTAGGCGTAAATCGGCCACAAAGTCTACCAAAATTTGAGACTTGATAGTCGTTCAAGGTCGATACTCGATATCGTACCCTCCAAGTTCGATGGCCTATTTGGTCAATCGTCCTGATAATTCAGGCTTATGCAAGATGTTTATAAGTGAATATGCAGTTATCACACATATAGGATGACATTGAAAGTATGGTTTCAACTTCCTAGATGCGCTTACTAATGCAAGAGCTAATTTTTCTAAGTGTGGATACCTGGTTTCAGCATCTCCCAGGTCTGACTTATGTAATAAATAGGTAATTGCGTACCTTGATCTTCTCAAACCAGCATGCCACTTACCGCAACGTCGAATATGGCTAAATATAATTATAGTGTTTCATCCTCCTTCGAGGTATAGAGCAAAGGTGGGCTCGAGAGATACCGTTTTAATTCTTCCAAGGCCTGTTGGCATTCCGGAGTCCACTAGAAGTTGTTTTTCTTCTTGAGAAAGTAGAAAAAATGATGACTCCGATCTAATGACCTCGAGATTAATCAGCCTAAGGCTGCTATCCGCCCAGTCAGCCTGTACTGCTTTCACATTGTTTAGCACGGTGATCTCCTCGATGGCTTTGATTTTGTCGGGGTTGATCTCGATCCCCCTGTTTGACACCATGAATCCTAAAAATTTGCCCTAGCCGACTCCAAAAGAGAATTTCTCGGGGTTGAGCTTCATGTTGTATCTTCTTAGGATATCGAACGTTACCTGCAAATGAGTCAAATGGTCTTCTGCGCGCAGGGACTTAACTAATATTTCATCAATGTAAACTTCCATAGACTTGCCTATTTGATGTTCGAACATCTTATTAACCATGCTTTGGTATGTAACTCTTGCATTTTTTAGCCCGAATGGCATTATATCATAGCAATATGTGCCATACTTCGTGATAAACGAAGTCTTTTCCTGGTCCTCCGGGTTCATTTGAATTTTATTGTACCCTGAGTAGGCGTCGAGAAAAGTAAGGGTCTCGTGGCTAGCCGTACGTCGATTAGGCGGTCGGTGTTTGGCAGTGGGAAAGAATCTTTAGGGCATGCTTTGTTCAAATCTTTGTAATCTACACACATTCTCAGTTTATTTCCCCTTTTAGGGACTACTACTACATTAGCTAGCCATTCGGGGTATTTTATTTCCCTAATAGATCCTATTTTAAGAAGCTTAGTTACCTCATCATTGATGAACGTCTGCTTTACCTCGGATTGAGGCCTCAATTTTTTCTTCTCCGTTTTAAACCTGAGATCGACACTCAGTCGACGGGTGGTTACCTCCGGTGCCTGTCATATCTAAATAGGACCAAGCGAAGCAATCAATGTTATCAATAAGAAATTGAATAAGTTTTTTCCTAAGCTCGGGTGTTAAACCCGTTCCTAGGTATATGTTTCGTTCTGGGAGATGTTCGATTAATACTGCCTGCTTGAGTTCTTCGATAGTGGACTTTGTTGCATCCGATTCCTCGGGGGCAACGAAGGCTCGGGGGGTGAGGAAGTCTTTTTATCCATCCTTGACCACCTGTTCATCGATCATCTGTCCCTCGGGCTCAATTGATGGTATGTGCTGTGATTGCTATTTGGCTACCTGTTTGCCTTTTGATTTCTCCGAGGTGGATGGAGTCGATACCGGTGCCAAGTCATGCACTACGAACATCTATTTGGCTGCATGCTGCTTTCCATACACCGTTTTCACACCGTCTTTTGTTGCATACTTCATCATTTGATGAAGGGTTGATGGTTTCGCTCACATGCTATGTATCCATGGCCTTCCAAGCAGGGCGTTGTACCTCATGTCACCTTGATGACATGAAATTTGGTGGCTTGTATGGTTCCGGCCACGTTGACTGGGAGGATGATTTCCCCCTTCACTGTTTCACTTGCCATGTTGAACCCATTCAGGACTCGAGAGGGGGGTATGATTTGGTCGAGCAGCCCGAGCTGCTCCATGACCCTTGACCTGATTATATTGACCGAACTACCTGGATCTACGAGCACACGTTTAACTTCAACTTTATTTAAAATCAAAGAAATTACAGTGCATCATTATGAGGCTGAGATAAGGCCTCGATGTCTTCTTCACTGAATGTGAGGGTATCCTCGGGAATGTCGTCCCGAGATTGCTTCTCCCTTGTGATGGATACTTCTGTTTGTTTGAATATGGGTCCCTGTGGGATATCGATTCCTCCTATGATCATATGAATGACATGCTACGGCTCCTCGTGCTCATTCTTCCTATTTGCATCTGTCTCTCGAAAATAGTTCTTGGCCCGGTCGCCGAGGAACTCTCGAAGGTGCCCTTCATTGAACAAACGGGCTACCTCCTCTCGAAGATTCTGCGATTCTCGGTCCTATGACCGTGAGTGCCATGGTATTTGCACATTAAGTTGGGGTTCCTCTGGGAAGGATCTGATTGTATAGGTTTTGGCCACCTACTATCTCTGATCTTGCCTATGGCTAATACGATGTCTGAAGCATCGATGTTGAAATTGTACTCTGAGAATCGGGTTCCTCCAGCGGCCCCACATGCCTATCAAACCCGATTTTTCCCATGGGTCCCCATGAACTTTGGTCTGGGTCCACCCTTCGATGATTTCGAGGTATATTTTGCCTTTATGGGTTGATATCTTTCCTTGTTCGATGTCAACTCACTTTCTGTGTTCCTTGATTCTTTTGCTAATAGCCTGCTAGGATATACTGAGCCCGAGGGGGCTCCCAATCGGTCGTCCTCGACCCTGATTTTTCGATTAGTACCTGTTGTTCACATCCGTGCAAGTTACGGCGGGATACTCGATCAAATTTTGCTTTAGCTCGTTCGAAGCTATCGAGCTTCGTGCATTCAATCCATGAGTGAAGGCTTGTACTGTGCAGTCATCAGAGACTGGTGGTAATTCCATTCGCTCTATCTGGAAACGGGATACGAACTCCCTTAGAATCTCGTTCTCTCTTTGGTTGATTTCGAATACATCGGGCTTCCGTGCAGCAACTTTTATGGCACCAGCATGTGCCTTTACAAATGAGTCTGCCAACATGGCAAACGAATCTATTGAATTCGGGAGTAGGTTATGATACCACATCATGGCCCCCTTGGATAAGGTTTCTCCAAATTTCTTCAATAGGATAGACTCGATCTCGTCGTCCTTTAAATCATTTCCTTTTATACCACAAGTATATGTGGTAATATGCTCATTGGGATCTGTGGTCTCGTTGTACTTTGGGATGTCGGGCATCCTGAACTTATTCAGAATGGGATTCGGAGCCGCACTTGGTGGGAATGGCTTCTACACGAATTTCCTCGAATTCATTCCCTTCATAATCAGGGGTGCTCCGGGGATTTGGTCGACTCTCGAATTGTAGGTTTCTACTTTCTTGTTGTTATCCTCTATCTTATTTTCTCCCGACTCGACCCTTTTAGTGAGTTCCTCGAGCATCCTTATGATGGTGGGTCAGTTCCTGACCCATTATTGCTCGATCTTTCTTGTGTTGGCTCAACTCGGGGGTGGGGGTATTTCTGGTCTTGCTGTGCTCGGAGTCTTTTGCTGACTCTACAATTGAGCGATAACAATTTATTGTGCTTGAAACATTTAAAAGATTACTTGTAGACTAACTTCTCATTCTTCTCGAGCCTGTGTCCCTTGTGCATCAGGTTGATCCCCTCTGCGTATACGTCAGTACCCAAATCGACGTGTAAAGCAATATGTGAACCTACGTCGACAAGTTTGGTGCTGGTGCTACCCTAGGGTTTAGCGGTGGCACGCCGGCCCTTGGAGCCGTTGCACTGTTTTCTCCATGGAAACCAAGACCTTCGTTTACAGGTGCATTTGCCGAGTTCGACATGTTTTAACCTGAAATCAAAGAATCTTTGGACCAAAAAAATATGAAGAATAATTTGTGTTATCGGAAAACTAGCACTAAAAAAATCACTATTATCTTTAGCCTCACGGTGGGCGCCAAACTGTTTACCTCAAAAATAGTTTCAACGATTATACTTGATTTGTAGTTCTAAAAATATGCGATTTATTTTAATACTAGTAAATAGTCAAGAAATAATAAGTATAAATGAGCAGAATGTGATAGCCAAACCAATGTTGCTAAAGGAACGAAGGCCTCGAAATTGGTGATTTCAAGGCCTCGAGGCTAGCTTAATGACAATAAAGTATGAACAATAAATGAAGAATAATAAAGTTGAAGAATAAACTTGAGCACATCAAACGACAAAAGTAGAGTAGAATATTCTATAGCAGTGAATTTCATGTCCTTAATAATGATTGGGGTCCCCTTTATATAGGAGGAAAAATACCTAATATGGTACATGTCTAATTATGAAAAAGAATACTATTGGTACAACTGTATAACGGACTAGTACGGATTTGTACTATTCCTTACAAATCCTATCCGTCCTAACCACGTGTCCTTGGGAATTTCCCGCTTTTTCTTGACTGTCATCGATTTTCCTTTGCCTCGAGTTAGGTTGTGACAGGCCTTCGATATGCTCTCTAGGGTAGGCCATATCGAGCCTTCGATATGCTCTCTTGAGGTATGTATTCTGAGACTGGACTTCGAACTTCACTTTGAGACCTTTAATGCTCGGACTTGGCATAACAGAGACTTCAAAATCGGACTCCTCCGATTTCGACCGTATACACTTGTACAAACTCAAGTTGTTGAAATCTTCAAAAATGAAGCCCATCCTCAAGCTTTTCATGTGTCTAGATAAGTCTCGATATTTATTTTCTCTTTGGCATATCCGCTTAGGGCATGCTTCACTAAATACAACAATAACAATAACATATCTACTGTAGTCCCACAGGTGGGGTCAAGAGAGGATTGAGTATACGTAGATCTTACCCCTGCCTTTAAAAAGGCAGAGAGGCACATGCTTCAATTGTAACGGCCCAAAATTCATAAGGTCGTAATGGCGTCGGACGTCATCGTTAGGCAAGCCAATCATTAATTAATCGAAATAGTTTTCGGTTTTAACATTTATGAAAAACAACTTTTCCTTTCACTTTATTTCATATTAACTAAATAAAATTTTGTTAAGTAAAACAATGGTTTAAATATTACCCTTTAGCAAATATATCCCAACACATCCCAGAACCTGGCATCACAAGTACATGAGCAATTTCTAAGAATTTATACAATCATCACAAAGCCTGTCCGAAATACAAATTGGACTAGAAGATTTAAAATGAAAACAAATATAGAATGAGGGAGACTCTGTCCGCTGCGGACGGCCTCCGGATGATGCAGCTCGCCTAAGTCTCTGAATCCTCCACATTGCTATGAAAGTACATGTGCAATAAAAATGCACAGCAAGTGTAGCATGAGTACAAAAACAACGTTTACTCATTAAGTCGCCCGCCTAACCTTAGAGAGGTAGTGACGAGAGGTCGAATTAGACACTCACTAGGGGCCAACAAATTAATTAACAATATAAGATGAACACAATAGGCATGTAAAAGTAGTAAAGCAACATATATATAAGGCACTGAAATCCAAGTAAATACTGGAAAGAAACAAACAGTTACCACTTTCTCATTATTTTCCAAAATATATTAAATAAACAATTTCATCTTTGTTTTCCCCCAAATATCATAAATCCACAATTTCTACTTTATTTTCCCCCAAAAATCTTATCACTCCAAAAATCATGAAAACATTTACCAATTTAGCATGCGCATACGGGATAAGGACAACCGGCCTGAGCCATCATAATAATCATCTTTGTGCACTGCCGAGGGTCGAACGGTCCGAACTATATTATTTCTTTCAATCTCGCCGTGGCGTACGGCCCGCTCCCATGAGAGTGGGGAAAATAACACTCCGCTCGTGGAATGTAAATTGCGAAGCGGTCACATGCAGTCATCCACAATCAACAGTCCACCCCAACGACGTCGGGAAAACAAATACTCAAGTAAATGACATATTTCTCTTTTGAAAACCACAAAATAGTATTTAAACACTTTTTGGAAATTTACTTGCCAATTTTTTATAATGTTTAATAACATAACCTTATCCGGAAACACAATTGCCCGCGAAGGAAATCAATTCTCTTTTTAGATGATTAATAAAATAAACTCTAATATTCTTTAGTCATTAAATTACAATTTCAATTATTTTAGAAGTCTAATATTACCGACAAGATCACAGGTACAATAGGTAAGGCGTGCAAGTGGGTCTTAGGCTACTCGGACATGGCATAATAGTAGCTACGCACGGACTCCCGTCACCTCGTGTGTACGTAGCCCCCGCGATAGTTACACATACTTAATTAGTTCACATAGGGGGATAATTACCCCTCCCAAGGTTAGAAAGGAACTTACCTCGCTCCGAAATTCCATAACCGGCCTCCAAGCCCTTCCGGCGACTCAAATAGTGGCACAACGCTCCGAAACTATCCAAACAACGGAAAACCAATGAAAATATACTCTAATATTTGCAAAAATTCCAAATTATATAATGCCCTAACTCCGCTCAGTGAAACGACCAAAATTCCCTCGGGCCGGGGATCCGAAATTTCTCGAAGATACATTCTACCCATAGATTTACTAGTTCAAATATATAATTTACTCTAAATTCCATGCTCAAATTCGTGGCTAAAAATCGAAATTACCATTTTCTATGTTCCTTTAAGATTTCCCAGTTTCCTACAAATTTCCATGTCTAATTCATGCATATAATCTTGTATTTAACTTAAAAACGAGAGGAATTTACTTACCTAGACATTGCATGAAGAAATCCTGTCTTAAAGCTCCTCCAAAATCGACCAAAGAAATGAAGAAATAGCCACAAATTTCGCCTATAAACTAATATGCTCAGGCCCTAATTACTCTCTGCGTTCGCATACCCACGAGCACGTTCGCAGAGCTTCCTCGAGCCAACACTCCGCGATCGCGGTCCCCTACCCACGTTCGCATAGGCCAAACGGCCCCCAGCTTCCTTTTCTACTATGTGTTCGCACACCAGACCCTGCGATCACATAGGACAATCCAGTAGCCTTCACAAACCCTTTATGCGATCGCAAACAACTACCCGCGATCGCATAGGCGAAATCAAAACAGCCTCCAAATCCTTCTCTGCGATCGCACACTCACTCACGCGATCACATAGAGTATATACCTGCTGCACTCACACCAGAAAACCAGCAACCCTCTCAAGGCAAAAATCGACCCGTTAAGCATCCGAAACACGCCCGAGGCCCCCAAGACCTCTACCAAAACTACCAACCAGACCCAATACCTCATTCAAACCTAGTCGAGCCTCAAAATCACGTCAAACAACGCCGAAATCATGAATCGCAGCCCGATTCAAGCTTAATGAACTTATAACTTTCAATCTTCCACATTCGATGCCGAAACCTATCAAATCACGTCCGATTGACCTCAAATTTTGCACACACGTCATATTCGACATTACGGACCTACTCCAACTTTTGGATTCACAGTCCAACCCCTATATCAAAATTTCCACTTCCGATCGGATTTCTCAAAAACCTTCAAATTTCTATCTTTAGCCAAATCACTCCAAAATGACCTACGGACATCCAAATTCACTTCCGATCGTGCTCCCAACTCCAGAATCACCATAGGAAACTATTCCCAGACTCGGAATACCAAACGGACATCAACATCACTGAGATGCGCTTCAGGCCAAACTTAAGAAATTTCTTCAGAAATGCTGACTTCCACAATATGCATCGAAACGCTCTCGGGTTATCCAAAAGCCGATCCGGACATACGCCTTAGTCTGAAATCATCATACGAAGCTGCAGGAACGTTCAAATACTGATTCAGAGGTCGTTTACTCAAAATTCCAATCTTAGTTGATTCTTTCAACTTAAGGCTTCTAAAATGAGAATTTTCTTTCCAAATCAACTCTAAACTTCCCGAAATTCAATTCCGACCACACCTACTAGTCATAATACCTGAAATGGAGTTACTCACGAATTCAAACCGGTGAACGACGCGCTAGAGCTCAAAACGACCGGTCGGGTCGTTACATTCTTCCCTAGTTTGAGAAATTCATACTCAACTGCAGAGTTAACCAATCCTTGAATACCTCTTCATGACTAGAATCATCACTTCATTATGAACCTGAATAATGGTATTTGTTCTTTAATACACACTTCACATAACCTTATCGCACTGATCTCTGATCCGATAATCTCGTCTCACCCAGTATGAACTGCTCAGACAACAAATCACCCCAAACATGACCAACATCCTCACATGATACCACATTGTGCACTAGGCCATAACTCGAACATGATAGGTAAGAAATGACTCAGGAAGGGACTATTCAACTCGCGCAACTGATATGAACTTCTCTCAGAAAATAGGAAGTAAAACATAAGAAAATAAATATAGGAACCTTTTTCATCATCACACTGTTGCGGCGTGCAATCCGATCCAAAAACATGCCTGTGGCGACGTGCCACCCGATCCACACATAAAATTTACACAATAAGATATATTTACAGGGTTGATTTTCTCACTATCACAAATTACTGAATATCGATCATAAGCACGCTAAGTGCATAATACCATCCTTAGGAGACTGATAACTCAAGCATCACTGAGGTTATATATATATATATATATATATATATACACACACACTCTGGATCTCAAGAGCTATCCTGCTCACATAACATCCCCACTACGCGGGACCTCAACACATAGGAAATTAGCAAGCCGTTTCAAAACTCACACGGCACAAATCACAATATCACATGAATTTGACGAAGACGGAACAACACCTGATATCCCAACACATATCTGCCTCACATGAAGCCGATAATCGTATTTAAATCCATCCACAAGCATCGAGTCTACGTTGCTCGCACCAAACTAAGCTAATAGCTTTTACCCGGGTCCATATTAACCCACTTTCTCTCATAATACACGAGAACAACCATCATCACCGGGACAAACACCCCATAATCCACAATCAACTGAACTGAACGCCCCCCAGACATAGATCCTCAAATAAACAGTATTGCACTTCCTTATACTCAGTCCAAATATTCAATAATTCAAGTGACTACATGTCACACTTATACAATCTTTTCGCGGTCATGCTTCCACGACCTTCCACATAAGGCAACAAGACACATCAAGAACCCATGACCAGGGTACAAAGCCTCTTCCA
This sequence comes from Nicotiana knightiana, assembly GCA_005239525.1. Lineage (NCBI taxonomy): Eukaryota > Viridiplantae > Streptophyta > Magnoliopsida > Solanales > Solanaceae > Nicotiana > Nicotiana knightiana. The sequence continues at coordinate 193,168 of ML424602.1, forward strand.
CCGAATATCAATCTCAGGTGACACTAAAGATAACACCAACTTACTCTGAACTTTCAAATCCCTTTTTTTTCTTGCTATTCCGAGCTCATGACATCCTCATTAACACCGAACTGCAAATCTCGATTCTTACTCCCAATTACATACTGTTTACCGCACCTAACATGCCAATATGAGGTAGTGCAAGAATTCCATCATAACTGCTGAACCATCAATAGGGTGAACACTTCATCATATAGAAACCTTTTACTTAACTCAATTCAGGAGTACCATCTCAACACACGAGTGAATTCCCACAATCACCCAACATGCAAATCCATAAGTAGTAGTCTATACCACCATAACCCTTTCGGGGTCCGCCTATACCTGATAGGCCATAACACTCAAATGTTCCCACATGAAATCCATTACGACGGACGACAAGCCTTGCACACACCGGCACAAACCACCTGCATAACTTAATCACATCAAAGGGACCGATCACTGCCGTAAATATTCCATTTCAACCATGGCTAATCAATCTATTTGCTTTTAATCATCTTCCTTTGCCTCAGGAATAATAGAAACTTCCTTTAACTCATAGCAAACTCAACCCTCACTCATCCCGAGTGACCTTGATTCACGAGACTATGCTGCCTAAATCCCGCAACCCGTCTCATACCCTCCTGATAAACTTTCTACAATCCGGAGTTTATTTCTCTTACTCATCTAATACTATCCTGCATGCTGAAACATGTCATAGAACATTCCAACCATCCTCTTTTTTCTCAGAAATTACTCTACAAAAGCTTGATTGTCGATCATACTGCTGCCTGAAACCATGAAACGCCGCATTCTTAACTTTTGAATTCACTAGGACCGTTATTTAGAGTCACCCACTCTGACTGGCCCCGAATACAATCAACTCCAAGTCTCTTCTAGCACCTAAACACCCTTTTCCTTGAAGCACGTGATTGAGTCACTACCCTGACAACTCCCCTATGCCTTAAGTAAAATTCTAAATCTGCCAAAGCCTAACCCTGGCCCGACAGGGTCAACTTTTGCACACATTCATCAAATCCTACGCACAATCACCATTTTACTCCTGTCCCTTAGCTGAAATAACTTGCCAACACACCGACAATCCGCAACCCTATGAGAAGACAACCCCACAACCCAACTGCACATGGTGGGACTCCCCCACTTAGCCCGAATCTACTCCTTGCACCACTTTAGACCCTGCCGAGATCCTTTCTCCTTTGATAACGCGATCTTGCTCAACCAATCTGTCAAAATTCTAACAAATTATCTTGCTAGCACTCCCTAAATACTCAAATTCTCTAGCATCATTCACACATTCCGCCTCCTATCGAATAGCCACTAGAACCCCTCACGGAGACCTGCCAACCATGCTACCGCTACCCAATTCACAGGAGATGACCCACTTGTGGAAATCACCTGCAGACACCTTCCAACGACGCTGAAATGCACACTCTCTCCGACTTCAATACCCCATCCTAAGACTTGCTTAATTTACCAACTTTACTAGTCCGGCCGCTCCTCATGGACATCCAATAAATGCGCGACAATATCCTCATATTCCAAGATATGCTGCCGCTCCCCCACTTTGTGACTGCTCGACTTCCGTTTCTTACACCTGGCCTCCTAGAAGTGGAGACACCACCTAGCCTCACTTCAGGACCATTCTTTGCCAACCACATTCTTCAATACTTCTTCTCAATACTCTGACCCCATGCAACCGAAGAAACCATAGCACCGACAAACTTAACACATTCCTTTCGATCAATGACGACGACTTCACATCACAGGTGCATATCCCACCTCACTTGAAGACACCAAGCCTTACTACTTTATTAACCCCAACCGGACCATTCATAACCCAAATGCCTTTCCTCTGCTGGAACTAAAATACCGAAATCTCGAAATCACACTTTGAGAAGACCTCCCTTCAAACCATTCATCACCCCAACCTACGGGCAAGTATTCTATCATCATATCGACATCACACGATAAACAATCGCAAGCATTATCACTACCTGAGCATAGCCTTAACGCTCTCATAAACACAGCTACTGAGCTGAAACAACATATTATTATTTTGCAGGGCCATAACAAAAGCCCCAACCAATTATACGTGGAAACATCTCAAATTACATCCGTAGCACCATTTCAATTCCTCAAATTCCTGATTCATAGCAAGCGCTCGCGATGAGTAAGATTGCGTAAGAATAAATTTAGGCATAAGCCTTAAGGGAATCGAATAACACGATGAGGAATCAAGAAGGGAAGCACTCCTAACAGCCCTGTAGCCTCTCAAAGATAAGTACAGATGTCTCCGTACCGATCCGCAGGACTCTACTAGGCTTGCTCATGACTCGTTGGACCTAAGGCAACCTAGCGCTCTGATACCATGTTGTCACGACCCAAAATCCATAAGGTCGTGATGGCGCCGGACATCATCGTCAGGCAAGCCAATCATTAATTAATCGAAATAGTTTCGGACTTTAACATTTATGATAAAAAAACATTTTCTTTCACTTTATTTCATATTAACTATATACAATTCTGTTAAGTAAAACAATGGTTTAAATATTACCCTATATCCAACACATCCCAGAACCCGGTGTCACAAGTACATAAGCAATTTGTAAAAATTTAGACAATCATCACAAAGCCTGTCGAAAATAAAAATTGGACTAGGAAATTTAAAATGAAAACAAATACAGAACGAGGGAGACTCTGTCAGCTGCGGATCGCCTCCTGATGATGCAGCTCGCCTAAGTCTCTGAATCCTCTAGATTGCTATGAAAATACCTGTGCAATAAAATGCACAGCAAGTGTAGCATGAGTACATAAAAAGAACGTGTACTCAGTAAGTCGCCCGCCTAACCTCAGAGAGGTAGTGACGAGAGGTCGAATTAGACACTCACTAGGGGCCAGCAAATTAATTAACAGTATAAGATGAACCCGATGTGAATGTAAAGGTAGTAAATCAGCATATATATAAGGCACTTAAATCCAAGTAAATACTGGAAAGAAACAAACAGTTACCACTTTCTCATTATTTTCCAAAATATCTTAAATAAACAATTTCATCTTTGTTTTCGCCCAAATATCATAAATCCACAATTTCTTCTTTATTTTCTTCCAAATATCTTATCACTTCAAAAATCATGAAAAACATTTAATAATTTAGCATGCGCATACGAGATACAGACAACTGGCCTGAGCCATCATAATAATCATCTATGTGCACTGCCGAGGGTCGAACGGCCCAAACCATAATATTTCTTTCAATCTCGTCATGGCATACGGGTCGCTCCCATGAGAGTGGGGGAAATAGCACTCCGTTCGCGGAATGTAAATTGGGAAGCAGTCACATGCAATCATGCACAATGAACAGTCCACTCCAACTACGTCAGAAAAACAAATACTCAAGTAAGTGACAGATTTCTCTTTTGAAAACCACAAAATAGTATTTAAACCCTTTTTTGAAATTTATTTGCCAAGTTTTTATAATGTTTAATAACATAACCTTATCCGGAAACACAATTGCCCGTGAAAAATCAATTCTCTTTTTAGATGCTTAAGAAAATAAACTCTAATCTTCTTTAGTCATTCAATTACAATTTCAATTATATTAGCAGTCTAATATTACCGACAAGATCACAGGTACAACAGGTAAGGCATGCTAGTGGGTCCTAGGCTACCCGGATATGGCATAATAGTACCTACACACGGACTCCCGTCACCTCGTGTGTACATAGCCCCCGCAGATAGTCACACATACTTAATTAGTTCACCTAGGGGGATGATTCTCCCTCACAAGGTTAAAAAGAAGACTTACCTCGCTCCGAAATTTTCATAACCGGCCTCCAAGCCCTTCCGACAACTCAAATCGTTGCACAACGCTCCGAAACTATCCAAACAACGACAAACCAATGAAAATATACTCTAATATTTGAAACAATTCCAAATTATATAATTCCCTAACTTCGCTCAATAAAATGACCAAAATGCCCTCGGGCCCACGTGCCCAGAATCCGAAATTTCTCGAAGATACATTCTACCCATAGCTTTACTAGTTCAAATATACAATTTACTCTAAATTCCATGCTCTAATTCGTGGCTAAAAATCCAAATTACCATTTTCTAGGTTCCTTTAAGATTTCCCAATTTCCTACCAATTTTCATGTCTAATTCATGCATGTAATCTTGTATTTAACTTAAAAACGAGAGGAATTTACTTACCTAGACATTGCATGAAGAAATCCTCTCTTGAAGCTCCTCCAAAATCGACCAAAGCAAAGAAGAAATGGCCACAAATTTCGCATATAAACTAATCTGCCCAAGCCCCAATTACTCTCTGCGTTCGCATACTCACGAGCGCGTTCGTAGATCTTCCTCGAGCTAACACTCCGCGATAGTGGTCCCCTACCCGCGTTCGCATAGACCAAAGGGCCCCCAGGCCCCCAGCTCCTTTTTCCTCTATGCGTTCGCACACTAGTCCCTGCGATCGCTTAGGACAATCCTGTAGCCTTCACAAATCCTTCTATGCGATCGCAAACAACTACCTGCGATCGCACAGGACAAATCCAAGAAGCCTCCAAATCCTTCTATGCGATCGCACACCCACTCACGTGATTGCATAGAGTATATTCCTGCTGCACTCACACCAGAAAACCAGCAACCCTCTCAAGGCAAAAATCGAGATGTTGAGCATCCGAAACACGCCCGAGGCTCCCGAGACCTCAACCAAAACTACCAACCAGACCCAATACCTCATTCGAACCTAGTCGAGCCTCGAAATCACATCAAACGACACCAAAATCACGAATCGCAGCCCGATTCAAGCTTAATGAACTTATAGCTTTCAAACTTCCTCCTTCGATGTCGAAACCTTTCAAATCATGTCCGATTGACTTCAAATTTTGCACACATGTCATATTCGACATTACGGACCTGTTCCAACTTCCGGAATCGCATTACGACCCCGATATCAAAATTTCCACTTCCGGTCGGATTTCTCAAAAACCTTCAAATTTCTATCTTTAGCCAAATGACTCCAAAATGACCTACGGACATCCAAATTCACTTCCGATCGCGCTCCCAACTCCAGAATCACCATACAAAGCTACTCTCAGACTCGGAATCCCAAACAGACATCAACATCACTGAGATGCGCTTCAGGCCAAACTTAGGAAATTTCTTTAAAAATGCTGACTTCCACAATATGCATCAAAACGCTCCCGGGTTATCCAAAATACGATCCGGACATACGCCCAAGTTTGAAATAATCATACGAACCTACATCAACCTTCAAATCCTTATTCGGAGGTCTTTTACTCAAAATTCCAATCTAAGTTGATTCTTCCAACTTAAGGCTTCTGAAATGAGAATTTTCTTTCCAAATCAACTCTAAACCTCCCGAAATTCAATTTCGACCACACCTACAAGTCATAATACATGAAATGGAGCTTCTCACAACTTCAAACCGTTGAACGACGCACTAGAGCTCAAAACGACCAGTTAGGTCATTACATCAATAAATATAGTTAATGAGTGGTGATTTTACCATTTATTTTAGACTCTTTTCTTTAGATTTTGTGTTATTTAATTATAATTCGAGGTTGTTTATGGCGTGTATTAATAGATTTTTAGGGAAATGAAGTGCTGAAGAGAATTGAAATCAAATGAAGTGGAATTGAGCAAAAGAGAGTTTAAATAGTGCAAAATACTCCCTTGAAATCGCATATGCGTTCTCGCTTCGGTGCTTGATGTCCATATCTGCGATCGCTCTTCTGCGCATGAAAGTTCGCTTTTGGGGGAAAATATATTTTCCACCAAATGTCGCTTTTGCAAGAGGATATCCATATCTGCGGAACTGCACTTGCGTGGATTCTTCCGCAAGTGTGGTCAACGAGCTTCAACTACGGTCAGTTTTTGGCATTTCACATTTTTCAATTCCAAACACACAAATACACAACCTAGCTTATTGTAAACACATCTATGGTATATTTGGACAGTCTTACAATTATTTTGGAGTCTCTTGACTAGAGAACACAAGTTTTGGAGCTAGAGTTCTTGAACACACACTTGGGTTTTGATGATTTGAAGTTTTTGGTTGAGAATTTCTTACACATTTGTGTTCATTTATTCATTTCTTTGATTTTTATTGTATATCTAAGTATGTAGTATTTTTTTCAACACTTGAATCTTTTTATGGGAACATTCATATTTAATGTGTGGACTAAATATCTTGTTGTGCTTATGTATTGAACGGTTTTTAGTTATATTGAAGTGAGTTATTATTTCTATAATTCTTGTTCTTTAATGTTTCCAAAGGGATTAGCTAACCCTAGGACTCGCCCATTTACTTCGAATTGATTTTGGAAAAGATAATTTGGGGTTGGGAAAGATAATTTGGTGTTGGGAAAGAAAAATTAACAAGAACTTGAGGCATTAGCCCTCATTTTATAGATTCTACCTAGGGATAGGATTAAACTACTTCTAGCCATATTTGGGTGTACTTAATCTCTTAATTGTTTTAGGGATAATTCAATTAGGAAGTCTTGTTAGTCTTTGGAAGAAACTGATATAGAAATATTACCCAAGGTTAATTAACATAAACTCGCTCATATTTGTAAAATCTTGAAATATACTGGATCATTACTCGAGTGTATTTCCCACTGCATCCACCCTTGTAGCCATTGATCATTTCACTTGCTTTTTATGTTAGTTTATATTTTCTCCATTAGTTATAAATATTTTCTCAAAATCATTCTAAGTGTTCGGCATTGTATTATAAGTGATAATTCTCTTACACGCCTAATCGCCTACATATTTTTCTCTGTGGGATTCGATCCGATTCATAGTAGAGTAAATTATATTGCATGTGACCGTGTCCATTTACTTTTTAGTAATGGATTTGGACGTCATCAATAGTCAATAATGTCATAAAATTTCTATGTTCGTCAATTGCAAGAGATTCTTATTTTTCAGTTTCCTCATCGTGTCAATATGGCAAAAGTCACAAGTTGACATTCCCTAGTAAAAATTCAATTTCAAGAAATCCTTTTTATTTAATTCTCTGATGTATTGGGTCCTCCTCCCTATCTTGCTGAAGATAAAACTTTCTTATTATGTCATTTTTATTAATGGTACTATAGAAAGTATACATGGTTATATCATATGGTCTCAAAACATGTGGTGTACACCATCATTTTACATTTCAAATCTCAAGTTGAAAATATTTTGGAACGTAAAATGAAAGTTGTTCATTATGACCGGGGAATAGAATATAGGAAGTGTTCTAAGTATTTGAACCATTTGGAATCATCACCAATTGTCATGTCCCCATACGCATGAACAAAATGGGTCTGCTGAACGAAAACATAAACATATTGTTGAAACATGACTAACTTCACATGCTTTTCTACCTTTAACATTTTGGGATAAAGCTCTCTTTTTCTACTTACTTGATCAATAGACATTCTACTCCAGTTCTAATAATATATTTCCTTTCGAAAAACTTTTTTACATGTCTATGTTATGAAAGTTATTGGTTGTTCTTGTTATCCGTATCAACTCCCTTTTAACTCTCATAAGCTTGCTTTTTGTTCAACAAAATATATATTCTTGGGTATAGCAGTCGTCAAAAAGGTTACAAGTGCTTTCATATTTCTTCTGGGAAAATTTACATATCTCGTCATGTCATATTTGATGAGAATTTGTTTCCATTTGCAACCTCATCTCAACCTACCCCAAGTGGTCCTTCTCCATCTAGTGTTGCATATGTCCAATGAAAATATTTCTGGGTAGCAACTATATGCTACTACTCAACCCTCTTGTCCAACTCTATGTTTACCTTAACCAATAGCAATTAATTCTAACATTACCTTAACTCTCTCCCATCCATTGACCATAGGTTAACCTCCCTCTTTTACCTTTGCAATCCACAATTGCTTGATCAAATTCCACTGACAAGTCTCGATCTAAAACTCCCCATGTTACCCATCACGTGATCACTAGACTAAAGTCAAGTCCGTACTCCTCAAGCTAATTTAGTCACAAAGTATCCTTTACAACCTAGCACCTTACCTAGTGAAGCAACTTGTTTTTCTCAAGCTAATAAAAATGTTAATTGGAGGCAAGCTATGCAAGAAGGGCACAATAGCTTGATTCAAAATGGTACTTGGACTTTAGTACATTTCACTTATGCTAAGAATCTTGTGGGGTGTACGTTGATTTATAAGTTGAAACTTAATCCTAGTGGGACCACTGAACGTTACAAGGTTCGTCTTTGGCTAAGGGATTTAGACAAGAGTCTTGCATAAATTATCATGACACTTCCAATCATATGGTGAAGACCACCATTAGAGTTTCCCTCACTTTGGCACTAACAAATGGATGGCCTCTGATGTGTGGCTAGAATTCATGGTTTAATGCAATATGTGCCTTATATTTTATGTGCGTTAATGATAAAAATACACTTCGTATGTGCATAATAGAGTCTATTTCATGTGTAGGTGAATTGGAGATGGAAGCCGATCTAAATGGATGCATAAACGTCAAAAATACGCTCAAGAGTCAAAAATGAGTGAACCCGGCTAAAGCTGGGCGTTTGAGCTGTAAAGCCTGGTCATACCAGGCTTTAGCGGGGCGTTTGAGCTATAAAGCCTGGTAGGACCAGGCGTTTGAGGGGCGTTTGGACCATAAAGCCAGGCCTGGCCAGGCGTTAGCCAGGCGTTTGTCCTGCAACGCCTGGTCCCTAGTCCGGCTCAGTCCGAGTTTTGAAGATTTTAAGTGTTTCTCGGTTTGACTAGAAGTATCCTACATGTTTAGAGTTTGTCCCAAACATATAAATAGACCCAAAAATACTACTTTGAAGCGGGATGCCATTAGAGACAAGAGAAGCCTGTGGAATACTACTCAGCAAAGCAAAACATTGATTTTTACATCCTTTATTCATTACTTTGTAGTTTAATTATACAAGTTATTTTGGAGTTGATTATTATGAGCATGATTAGCTATTTCTTTAATCTAGCATTTTGGTGGAACCCGTTGGGGATGAACTTATTGTGATATTAATATAGCTTTGATTGGTTGATTAAACTCTATTTGTTCAACTACGTTCTTGATGTAGTTGATTGAAGGGCCCTCAATTAGCTGTTCCTATTTATTATGTATCTACTTGAGAGAGAGTGCATATTTACGTAGTTGTTTGAACAACATCACTCTCGGAGTATAGACGAAAGTCATAACCGAGGGTTTAGAAGTTGGGTTAGAAATAACGATACTTCGGGTGCAATCTAAAGTGAACTGGAATGCAATCTAGCTAGCGTAACTTGAGAGAGTGCGTCTAGTAAATTATCATAATTACTTGAGAGAGATTTATGGTAGATAGAGTGTTCATGATTGATAGAGACAACTAATCAAACTATAAGAAGTATCCGAGAAGGAAGTTCACCGACGGGGAAAACCATAACCTTAGACCTTTATTATAATTGTTTACATCATATTGTTAGTTAATCGTTAGTTTATTAATTTTGTCAATAGAAATAGTAAAACATCACCAATTCATATTCAAAAGTCTTGAGAAAATTGATTAAGTAAAAGTTTCGTAGTCTGACGGCTTGATTGATATGTAAATTCCTTGTGGGATCGACTCTTGGCGTAATACCCCGAATTATATTTGCAGCGCCCGTTTAGTCTTTCTATAAGACATAGTTGAGCGTGATCAGCCTCTTCGTCAATTGGATGTCAAAAATACATTCCTATACGGCTATATTCATAAAGAGATGTATATGATCCAACCTACTGGTTTTGTGGATCCTAAATTCCCTCATCGTGTTTGCAGGCTCCACAAGGTGTTATATGGACTTAAGCAAGCTCCGCGAGCTTGGTTCCAGAGACTTAGTTCCAACTTGTTTTGAACTTGGATTTAGAGCTTCTAAATTTGACTCTTCTCTTTTATTATGCACATGGTGATAATCTCACTATTCTTTTAGTGTATATTGATGATATTATACTAACAGGCAACTCTAACTGTTTTATTGTTAATCTTGTTTTGGAGTTTTTCTCTATATTTACACTAAAAGATTTAGGGCCTCTTCATTATTTTCTAGGTATAGAAGTCCCACAGGTGTCTATAAGCTTAGTTCTATCTCAAACCAAGTATATTATTGACTTGCTTACTCGTGGAAATATGCATGGTACTAAGTCATTATCTACCCCTATAGTGGCATGTCGACAATCGTCCCAATATGGTAGTCCTCAGTCTGTGATATTTCTTAATGTAGAAGCTTCACTAGTGCTCTTCAATATATAACGATAACAAGGCATGATGTCTCTTATGCTATGAAAAAACTATGTCAATTTATGCATGATCCTAGAGAATCTCATTTTTATCCTTGAAGATATTACTAAGATGCCTTAAAGGTATAATGGATCTTGGGATACACATTCGGTATTCCTCTTCTTTGGCTATCACAGGGATCTTTGATGTAGCTTGGGTAGGTTGTCCAGATGATAGGAGGTCTACTCATGGCTAATGCATTTATCTTGGTCCTAATTTGGTGTCTTGGTGCTCTAAGAAGCAAAAGGTTGAAGCAAGATCAAGCTCATAATCTGAATATTGAGATCTAGCCGCTGCAACTGCTGAAATCACTTGGATTCAACATCTTCTTAGAGAATTAACTATTACTATTCCTACTGCCCCAAAACTTTGGTGTGACAATTAATCTACTACTTATCTCAATGCTAATCCCGTTTTGAATGCTCACACTCAGTATATCAAGCTTGATTTTCATTTTGTTAGGGAAAGCTTGCCTCCAGCTACATGGAAATGTGATATATCAGCTCTACATATCAGATTGACGATATTCTAACTAAAAGTTTATCTACCAGACATTCTTAGTTTCAAGCTTACCGTGATTTTACCATAATTGCGCTTGCGGAGGGTTATTAGGAATATCGTAATAGAAATTCATAGGTTTGAATTTAATTAGTTTTATCTTATCCGATATTATAGTTGTGATAGGATAGATACATATCTCATCGTATCTTATCTCATAGTCTTTTATAGCTAATACAACTCTAAACTCTAGAATGTATAACTTGTATATATTAAATACTTTCTCACTTAATGGAAGTAAGTAGCTTTTATCTCAAGATCAATTCCTTACACGTCCTACTGGACTAACTTACGTATATTTTTTGTTATTTCATGGAATACTTTCGACTTTCGACCAACAGGGTACTAAGTAACTCTATTTCCCTATACTTAATCAAATGAGACAATATAACTTAGTCTCCTGTTGTCTCTACTGGTCTCCTAGGTTTTCCCCCACTTCATTCTTCAAAGTTTCCAATGCATGCCTGTCACCTCTTTATTAACCCTACCGGCAGTTTCGAGCTCTAGAATTTTATTGGGTAATTAAGACTTTGTTTAGTTTCATACGGTGTATTATGGCTTGCACATATGGTTGGTTTTGATATTCGAGAGGTTCTGGATTGATTTGAAAGAGTAATTCTCATTATGGAAGCTTAAAATTAGAAAAATTGACCAATGTTTGATTTTTTTAATAAATAACCTAAAAATCAAGATCGGATGATTTCAATAGATTCTTATGGTAATTTTTAAACTTGGAGGCATGTTTGAATTTAGATTTGGGGGTTCCTGGAAGCTTTTGGCTATATTTGCCCAAAGTTGACATTTTGAAGGATTAGAGAGTTCATAGATATGATCAGGAGTTGACTTTAGGGTTATCAATCTCGTTTTGATATTTTGGGACTTCGGATAGAATAATTTGGTTGATTGAGACTTATGTGAAAAGTTTAGTTGTGATCTGGAATGTCTAAGTGAGATTTGGAAAAGTTATGCGAATTTTGAATATGTGATGGTTAAGAGAATAATTTGATATTTCAATCTTAGTTTTGATGTGATTCGTGGTGTTTCGAGCCTTGAATAAGTTTGGATTAGCTATATAGATATATTTGTATGATTGGATTGGGTCCCGAGGGGCTCAGGTGTATTTCGGGGTGATTTCAGACTACTTTCATGAGTTTGGAGCAACAAGTTTTTGCTGGTGTCTGGTTTTTGTCGCGTTCGCATGGGAGTCTTGCATTCACGATGAAGGATTTTTGGGCTGGGATGATCTGTTCTTTGCGTTCGCGTCAAGGATTCGCATTCGCGCAGAGCTGGTTTGTCATCGCATTCGCACTTGGTTGTCGTGTTCGAGAAGCGCGTGATGCCGGAATGTATTTTTGCGTTTGCATTCGCTGAACTGGTCTCGCGTTTACGGAGGCTTGGCATGCTGGTTCAACACGTTGTGTGAGGGCCCTCACGTATTTTATGCTGAGGCTAGATTTGCTTCGCAGTAAGTCTTGCGTTGCATTCCCGAAGAGTAGTTCTGGGCAGAAGTTATGTAATTAGGAATTGTGAATTGTTCTCTCATATTTTGAATCCTAGACCTGGAGAGGGATGATTTTTCTTGGAGATTTACATACAAGACTAAGGGATAAGTGTAACGAGACCCAATCGGTCGTTTTGCTTTCTAGAACACCATTCTCCTATTTAAAACTTCTCGTATTTTCTTTTCTTGTATTATTACTTGCGAGAGCAATTGGTTTGGTTTTGGAAGGATTCGGGTTGAATTCAAAACACTTAGTTCCATAATAGTGGCCTAAGGTATTCGAGCTTTACGTAAATCAACACTATGAGTAAATGACCTCGGAGTCGGGATTTGAAATTCCAATAGGTTTGTAAGGTAATTGTGCACTTGGGCTTGTGTTCTAATAGAGTTTCGGGTGGACCGGGAGCATTTTGGCACTTATTGTCGTAAGCTGTTATTTTGAAGGTTTATAGTTTTCTAAGTTCGACTTGGGGTGGGCCTTGGTGATATCAGCCCCCATTTTCCAAGCTTGGAGGTATGTTTATTTTGTCATAATGAACTTGTGTGTGAAATTTGGGTTCATTCTGAGTTGTCTAAGTATGATTCGTCATGTTCAGAGTTAGTTGGAAGAAGTATGAAGTTTAGAAGTTGATTAGTTTAGTTTAGAGCGCGATTCTTGGTTCCGATTTTATTTTATGTTCCACCTCGAGTAGGTCTGGATTGTTTTTATGGACTTGTGGGTATAATTAGAGAGGGTCTTGAGTGTCTCGGGTAATTTTCGGACCACTCTAAGCAATGATGAAGTTGGAAGATGTTTCAGCTATCGGGTGTGAATTGCAATCACAGAGGCGTTATGCGATCGGGTAGTATTATGTGGTGATATGTTCTACCCGTTCGCAAAAGAAGGGCCGCGATCACAGGAGGAGGTCTAGTTGAGATTTGCGTTCGCGTGGAGAAGGTCGCGAACATGATAGGTAGGGGGGTGGGCTTGAGTTGGAGGCTTGAGGTTCGCGATCGTGTACTAGTAAGATTTTGGGATTGGGTTTTGGAATTCGGTTTGCGAGGATCAACTTGCATTTGCGTAGGCTTGGGTTGCTATTGTTCGCGATCGTGGTAGGTCTCTTGAGATCGTGTTGAAGGAAATTCTAGCGGTGTCGGTTTTGGCCTTCATGATCACGAGGTGCTTTTGCGATCGCGAAGAGGAAGGAACTGGGTAGAATATTGTTTTCATTTAAGGACATAGGCTCATTTCATCACATTCTATCTTGGCTTTGGCGATTCTGAGGCTTTTTTTAGAGTCATTTTCATCAAATGTAACTACGTAAGCGACTCCTACTCATAGTGAGGTAAATATATGGATTATATAGGGATTTTAACATGAAATTTTGTAAAAATTTTGGGATTTTGTTGAAAAACTATGGATTGGTAAAAATAAGATTTGACCTAGAAATTTGTTATGAAATTCGAAATAAATTATATATTTGAGTTCGTGATGCCATGGTTAATATTTAACTTTGAAAATTTCTGAAATTCGGGCATATGGGCCTGGGGTTTACTTTTCTTTTTTTACTTTCTGAGTGGGGTTGAGAATTGATTCTAATAGTTTAGTTATGAGTTCTTCAACATATATTGATTGGTTTTCATGTTCCTTTGGCTAGTTTCCAGTTGCTCGACGTCGATTTTAGGTGCGGGAGCCATGTAGTGGACTTGAAAGAAAGATAAGTCTCTTTCCTAATCTTGTAAGAGGGAAGTATCCCCATAGGTATTCTATTTATTATGTCCGGGTAGACTTAGAGATGCATCGTGCCTTAATTGTACTACTTGAATTTTCCTTAGTTGTACTACTTGAATTAATCTTTCATGTTTGATTACTTGAATTCATGACTGAGTTTGAGACTATAATTTATGCATTTGACCGAGCCTCTTCATTTTATGTTTTGGCGGGATACTTGATTGCCGGTAAAATTTTATTGCATTCATATCCTCGTATTGTGATTATATGATCAGTAATTCCATTATTTCTCGACTCGCACGTACCTTCACCAGTGGGGATAGTGGTCCGATGAAAGTTTCTCTTTTCCTATTGGATCGAGCCATTCGCCTCGGCATTGATATGAAATATTATTATGGGAGAAGGCCATTCGCCTCGGCAGTATTATGTAATACTATTCTTATGGAATCGGCTCATCGCCTCGACAGAATCGTGCATAGGGAGTCAGAATACATATGAGTTTTTCCTGACTTGAGGTTTGACATTGAATTTGATACTGGTAATCATTGTTTCATTCGAGATAGAGTATGGTATTTGATAATTTAATAATTATTTTTATGTTGAGAATCATGTTATTTTTATTTACCTGTTTTGTTGCTTCCAATTATGCAGTATACTTATCTACTTTTATGCACACTGTTATTGGACCACTAGTAAGTGTGGACGTCGACCTCTCGCTATTACTTCTTCGAGATTAGACTAGATACTAATTGGGTACCCATTGATTTATATACTCATACTATACTTTTACTTTAATTGTGCAGGTACAGAAACAGGTACATCAGGTGGTCACTCAGGCGCGCGAATAAGGTAGAAACTTAGTAGTGAGCTACATTCTCTACTGCGACCTACAGCACCAGGGGTCTCCTTCCCCTCTATTTCATTCGGACTAATTTCACACCAAATAGAAGTGGTAGTGGTTTTGTATATTTATTAGTTGCTTGTGTACTTGTGACCACTACAAAAAAATAGACCTATCACAACAGTTACATTGCAACGGTTACTCAAACGTTGTAATAAAATATCTATGGCAACGATTACAATCGTCGCATAATCTTCTCAGACCTACTGAGATAGCTAGTAAAATATACCATTGCATTAGGACAAAAACTGTCGTTGTAGATTGATGTATTATGACGGTGCAACAGAGGCATCTTTGGCAACGGTTCTTGAAAAAAAATGGGCTACTGGGTCGGTTTTACTTTCCCTCCCTATCTTCCCTCTTCTAACTTTATCGTGCCTTTTTACAGATACAAAAAACTAAAAGCCTAAAGTTGATACAAGCCCTAAACAAGAGCTGCCGTCCACACTCAAAATTACCACCGAGAAAGGCTTACGGGAAAATCCAAGAGATCAAGAGGTTCTTCTCTATCCAACACTCTTTTTCATCATAAAAAAAATGTTTTCTTAAATTTTTGCTCTCATTCATCAACAGAGATCTTCTTGAGGACTCTCTAGTTTGAAGCTAACTTAAGTCTCATCTCCCTTTACACTAGGTAAGATTCATGTTATATACTTATTAATTTATTTATTTGTCAAGTGAAATAAAAATTGGGAATAAATTATTGGGGTAGCTGCTCTATTATCTACAATGTGCAATTGGGTTTGTTTAGTTGCTGACTTTAGTTATTTTCTGTTCGCTTGTATAAAAACATGTAGTTTACAATCAAAAGCCTCTGCCTTTGTTACCATGATACAAAGTCACAAAATTGGTTCTTGAAATGGGTTCTCAAATTTTATGCATATTTTGCCCAAACATTATGTGTATTTCGCCCAAAATTAGTGAGACGGGTATGATGAATACTATGTATAAGGACAGCATCTTGTGATTTGAAACTGCGATATAGAGTTGAATTATTTATGCTGCTGAACTCAAGCAGTGTATTTGACGATTGATAATTTGATATCAAAATATTTACCTCACAAAAAAATTACTTTTAGATATTATCTTTTCATCATTTATATATTAATTTCAGTACATTATACATTTATCTTGTTGCGACAACTGACAACAACCGTTAATATCTTTCAACAGCCATTACAGTAACTCATTATAACCGTTTCAGTTGCTCATTATAACCGTTGCGGTAGCTCATTATAATCGTTGTAACATACCGTTTCATCAGGTAAAACAAAACAGTATAAATATGTTGTAATATCTATAGCAACAGTTCTCAGTCGTCGCAATATACAAATACCTGCAGTTCAAAACGTTGTCATAACTCACTATTAATTTGTTGGATTTGATCATGGTAAAATCGTCGCAGTAGATGTTCCTATGGCAACGTTTAGTAAACCGTTGCAATAGACTAATAGCGACGCAAGATCCCACAACGGATGCTAAACCATGGCACTAGGTTTATTGCAACGGTTTTCCTTCCTATTGCAACAGAACGTGTGGCGTTGCCTTAGGCTTATTTTGTAGTAGTGGACACCAGGTTTTGGGGATTTTTAGTAGATAGTCATGGTTGTATACACTACTTATATAATTTTATCTTATATTTTGATGTTTCGTTACTTAGTGAGAATGCAGGTATTTTATTATGGTTCCTAAACCTACCTCCGCTTTATTTTTTCAATTCATGATTTCAAAAAAAATGTTATTAATGGTTGTTTGCGTTGATGGTTTATCGTTGGATTGCTTAATGGCAGCGTTGGGAGCCATCATAACCTATGGTGGAAATTGGGTTGTGACAGATTGGTATCAAAGAACTAGATTCACATTGGTTTTACAAGTCATGAGAAGACCCACTAGAGTCGTGCAGATCAGTACGGAGATGTTTGTACTTATCTTGCAGAGGGTATAAGGTGTTAGGAAACTTCTCTTTCTTCATTTCCTATTGTGTTTTCGATGTTGTTCTTTCTAAATCTTTCTCTTATTCTCTCACAAATGGTTAGAATCCATGTTATGGAATCATCTGGTGGCGGAGGGGTTGCTCCCCCGGTCGTCATAGATATTGGCAGAGGTCGAGGGTGGGCTAGAGCTCCTATTGGGAGGGGGGGGGTTAAGGGCATCTCAGAGTTGCCCTAAAGGCATCCCTAGTGGATCTGGTGGAGGATCCTATTATGGAAGAGCAAGATCAGATACTTGTAGTCGTGTCTCTAGCAGAGTTCATGACCCCACCGGGCTTCCAGGAGGTCATGGGTTGTATTGTGCGATTCATAAACTCTATGCCTCAAGACGGATCATTTCCAGCAAAATCGGTCAGAGCTCAGGCTGAAGGGGAAGCATAGACCCCTACCACTCATGCGCCAGGGCACGCTACTGCCATTTATCAGAGCCCAAGGGTACTACCTGCGGGCGGAGTTCACCCGATTACAGTGGCAAGAGAAGAGACCATACCAGCTGCGACAATTGAGAATCAGAAGTGGCTGAGCAGATTTACTAGGCTTCATCCTCCCTACTTTGGTGGTGAGCAATCACAGGACCCACATGATTTCATTTGTTGTTGCACAGAAAAATTGCATAATTTGGGACTAGTGGAGTCCAATGGATAGACTTCACGACCTTCTAGCTAGAGGAGAGGGCCCATAGATGATGACATTCTTATCTTATGAGTAGACTAGCAGGTTCACCTACCTTGACTTGGGATTAGTTCACCCGCATCTTCCTAGAGAAGTATATTCCAGCTTCAAAAAGGGAGGAGTGATTGAGTCAGTTCGAGCGGCTTTAGTAAGGTCAGATGTCTCTAAGCGACTATGAGGCGATATTTACTGAGTTGTCTCGTCATGTAACTATCTTCCTTCAGTACTATTTGATATAGGGATACCTATTTCTATTTATCTTATCTTTTTTCTCCTTATTTGGATGTATCATAGGAGTCCCTAGCTGTTTTTGTATGTGTCCATGTCGGTGGGTGATTTTGTAGTTGTGGATCGGGTTTATGGTAATGCGTGGTGACTTTCTATGGGTATGAGACCAGAGCAGATTTTATATTGCTTTCGAGGTTATTC
The DNA here is from genome assembly GCA_005239525.1 of Nicotiana knightiana. NCBI lineage: Eukaryota > Viridiplantae > Streptophyta > Magnoliopsida > Solanales > Solanaceae > Nicotiana > Nicotiana knightiana. The sequence goes on from ML424602.1 coordinate 211,285, forward strand.
TTAGCATGGATTGGTTGTCTCTGTATCATTATGTTCTTGATTGCCATGCCAAGACCGTTATCTTGGCAATACCAAAGTTGCCTAGGCTGGAGTGGAGGGTTCATCTAGTAGTGCATCAGCAGGGTTATTTCTTTCTTGAAGACTAGACATATGGTCGAAAAGGTTTGTTTGGCCTATCTGGCCTTTATTTGAGATATTGTTGTGGGGACTGCTATTATAGATTCAGTGCCTATGGTGCGGGAATTTTTTATGTATATTCTGGTGACTTACCAATCATGCCATCAGATCATGATATCTATTTCGGTATTGATATGGCACCAAGAACCCATCAAATATCTATTTTGCCTTATCGTATGGCTTCGAAAGAGTTGAGAGAGCTAAAGGATCAGCTTCAGGAGTTCTTCGGGAAGGGATTCATTAGGCCAAATGTGTTTTATTGGGGCGCACCGGTATTATTTGTGAAAAAGAAGGATGGAAGCATGCAAATGTGCATTGATTACCACCAGCTGAATAAGGTCACCATCAGGAATAAGTATTTGTTGTCGCGCATTGATCATTTATTTGATCAAATTCAGGATTATAGTATGTTCGCGAAGATTGACTTGATATGTGGGTATCATTAGCTGAGAGTCGTGCTTTAGATGTTTCAAATACGACCTTTCAGACTAGATATGAGCATTAAGAGTTTCTAGTGATATCCTTAAGCTTGACTAACGCTCTAACAATATTTATGTATTTAATGAATCGGGTGTCCATGCTATTTATTAACTCATTTGTCATTGTCTTCATCGATGACATATTGATCTACTCGCGTATCATAGAGGAGCGTGAGCAGCATTTGAGGATAGTGCTTCGGACTTTGATGGAACAAAAACTATATTCTATGTTCTCCAAGTGCAAGTTTGGTTAGATTGTGTGGCTTTCATGAGGCATTATGTATCATGTGAGGGTATTAATGTGGATACTAGGAAGATCGAGGTTGTTCAGAGTCGGCCTCGTCCCACTACAATGACCGAGATTATGAGTTTCTTGGGGCTAGAAGGTTATTATCATCGGTTTGTGGAGGGCTTTTCATCTATTACATCTTCTTTTACTAGATTGACCTAGAAGGGTATTTAGTAGGTGGTTCGATGATTGCAAGAAAAATTACTAGGACTGTCTTGGGGCTATCAGGTTATTATCATTGGATTGGGTTGTGTATTGATATAGGAGAGGTGAGTTATTGCATTGAAGCCCCACGAAAAGAATTACCCTGTGCATGATTTGGAGTTGGCTACATTAGTTCATGCTCTCAAGATTTGGAGGTATTATCTTTATAGAATGTCATGTGAAGCTTACACCGATCACCGCATCTTGCAGTATCTGTTAAAGCATAAGGATCCTAATCTGAGGCATTGCAGGTGGCTTAAGCTACCGAAGGACTATGATATCACGATGCTTTATCATCCGGGCAATGCGAATGTGGTTGCGGATGCCTTGAATAGAAAGACCAAGAATATGGGTAGTTTGGCATTCATTCTAATAGAGGAGAGGTCACAAGATTTGGACATTCAGTCCTTGGCTAACCGACTTGTGAGATTGAATATTTCAGACTTGGCGAGTTCTTACATATGGTGTGGCTCAATATTCTTTATTAAAGCTGATTATTGCTCGTTAGTACGATGATTTGTACTTGCTAGTTCTTAGAGAGACGGTACTGCGAGGTGATGCCAAGGAGGTGACTATTGGAGATAGTGGTGTTCTGCGACTCTTGGGCCGCCTATATGTTCGAAATGTTTATGGCCTAAGGGAGTTGATTCTAGAGGAGGCACAAAGTTTGTGTTATTCAATTCATCTAGGTTCCACAAAGATGTATCGCGACCTAAGGTAATATTACTGGTGGCGCCGAATGAAGGACATAGTGTATTGGCGAAAAATAGACTCGCCACGTGGGTCTATTAAATGGCAGCACGTGTCAGCAAAGCTTGGAGAAAAGTCAAGAATGACATATAAAGATGATATGTGAAACACCCCCGAGACTGAACATACCGAGCATGTTAGCCTCGAAACTGATGATCATAAGATAGCCTGGATCAGGTGCTGGAGAATATCTCATAATTACAAATGAGGAAGGAATCAATTAATCCCAAATTATATGGGATTTATCATCATTACTCCATTAGTTACAAATCAATTATGTAACGTACAATAAATGCAATAAATGATTCTAACGGTCAGAACAAGGCAATCAATTGCAAGATTGACTCAACAGGCACGAGATTGACTCAGCAGGAACGAGATTGACTCAACAAGTACATGAGTAACTCATCAGCCACAGGATTGACTCATCACGTACGAAATTCCAGCATTTACACAGCTGTTACAAGTCTTCCAAAAGTAATGGATGGGTTGTGTAAATGCTCATAATGGACCCATTATTCAAGGAGAATGGTTATTTAGACTTATCCCTATAAATATACATAGTTTTATGACAATCAGGGAATCTAACTTTCTTCTCTATAATTCTGTACATTGTAATTCATATCATCTTACTCCCAAGCTAGCCATAGTTTGGTCCTTCAAGCTCCGCTCGGCTCAACATCTTGTCAAGGATTATTCAATAAGAATTATTTTTTCTCTACTATATTTTTACTATATTGTCTGTCATTGAATTTATTTTGCACTTTTTTATCACTTTGCATTAACAAAAATTATATCTTTCGGATTGAATCGGTTGCTTGTGGCCCATCACATAAAATTATTGCTCTAACCTTGAAAACTATTTTTTGGCTTAAACAGTTTGGTTCCGTTACCGGGAACTCAAGCAAATTTGCTATTCAACCAAAAATACTAACAATTTTTGTTGATATTTTCTTGCTTTCAGTTCAAACCTTCATCATGGCCGAAATTTGCCAATCAACACAGTTGAGGACAACTAAGCTTGAGATGGCTTTACCATGAGAAAGGAAAAGGCAATAATAGCCATGTTACTGATATATAAGCACCAAGCAGAGAAAAATATAGAATGTACATCGGCGTATTGATACCACAACTATTAGTACCGAAACTTATTAAAGAATCTACGCCAAACAGTACCGAGACATAAAGTTCAGGTACATCAGGTAATTTTAATTTGCACAATTTAGTTCTAACTTGACAGAAACAGATCAAGGAACACGACGAGCGGATAAAACACCTTCAGGAATTCCCGACTATCCCACGAGAATGATATGCAACACCGAGATTTAAGTGAAGAAAGGCGTGGATGTTCAAATGAAAGTCAAATAGGTCTGAGCAAAGAGATACAAAATTTTCATCACGGGCTGAAAAAGATTCGAACCTTCTCGAACAGGTAAGGAATCACCTTGCAAAATTGAAAATTTCCACAGGAGAAGAATGAAGGTTACGATAAGCAGGGGTAAAACACCTATGAGATTGTTTACAGCGATACCACACCTGTCAACTGGAAAAGAAAAGATAGGTGCGGGATGAATAATTGAAGACTACGAGGAGGAAGGTTCATTAATAGCCATGGACAATTACACAAAAATTTCGAATACAATCATTGAACCGAAAATCAAAAGCCACGAGGTCAAATGCTGAAGAACTAGAAACTATCATTGGCTTCCCAAATAGGAAGGTTTATGCTGGTCGGGACTTGACACCGAGTTTAAAGGCAAGTTGATTAAACTTTTACGTGTTAATGCAAATTGCTTTTCTTGCCACCATTGTAACCATAACAGGTGTACCACCGGAGATAATGGTTTATATGCTCAATATTGACCCGCGGTATAATCCGGCCAAGCAAAAGAAGAAACCAAAGCCAAATAATAAAAGATAAAGCTGTGGAACCTCGAAGGTAGGTTTAGTCCGAAAAGTCGTATCATTCGGATTCGTTACTGACATCAACCCATCATCACTTTCAAAATTCCGAGGAGAAAGATGATTGCTAGTATATCACATTGTCTCGATAAATGCAATCTTAATTCAAGCAGAGAAAGATACATAATCTCTTATCTATTATAGAATGCTCTTAGACATGGAAATTGCATATCTATATTTTGAGAAGTTGGCATTAATTGCTATTGCCCTAAATCTAAGGCTTTATGGTCAATATCATTCAATTCTCGTAGCCACTATATTTTCTTTATACAATATTTTGCATAAACGAGAACTGTCAGGAAGGCTAGCTAAATGAGTAGTCAAACTTATGGAATATGATATTATTTATCAGCCACATACGACCATAAAAACATAAGTCTAGCAGATTTCATGACTAATCTTTGCTTGAGCATATTACCTGAAACTGAAATCAAAGCACATGTTATTTCTGAAATAATTCTCGGGATCTGGACCTTTTACCTAATTAAGTCCACAAGTATTAAAAGTCATTGGTTAAGGACAATGCTTAATCCCTATCAAAAAAAGTATTTAGATTTCACAAAAGTTAGTTTATTACTAACAACAAAGATGAGTATAAAGCATATGATACATGCTTGAATTAGCTGGGGACTCAGAGCAAAAGTATTGATTTGACGATTGATCAAATCCAAGAAAACTATGCAGCCCAAGAAAATCAAGTCGGATGTGTTAGACTCAGATCTACTACTAATATCATTGACTCCAGAAGAAACTCCGGACTCTTATTGAGAAATATCATTTCCGGATCAAACAATATCAGGATCAAGTCATCCCTTATCTGGGCGATCCCTGATTTATCATCAATTAGAATGAAAATGAGGTAAGCCCGACTAATTTAATTTTGGCATAATAACTTCATTGATTACTTACAGAATGAGACTTTACCCACATACAAGCACAATCTCGACAACTCTGAGTGTGTCTCATCTGATACTGCCTTATTGAAGGAGAATCATATTTGAGAATATTCCAGGCTCCAAAAGCTAAAATGCCACATGTACCAAACAAACAAAATATATGATGTGAGAAATCTACAAAGAAAGTCGTGAAAATTACTCCGGTAATAAGGCAAGATATCGCATGGTCATCGACAATATTTTGGAACCTCCGTAGTTCCCGGCCAGAGTAAACAATAAAGAAAGAGCTCCAGTACCGTCTCTGTGCTGTAACTGGACCATTTGAAAGTCCATCAACAATGGAACTGGCTATCCTATCCGAGATTATTAAACTGGAGACTGTTAAATTATGATTCTAGTGTTTGAGTTCTAATACCTCAAAACTCAAACACTAGGGAGATCACTTACACTTGAAGATTAGTCAATCCGACTTGACATTTTAAGAAGTGATTCAAACAATCGATTGCTTAGGGAGATAAGTTTCTAAGAGTATTCCGACATTTACCACAATCTCAACTCAGTCAGTTGTATTGCTCATATCAAGCATAAAACACTTAAAACAATGTTGAATGAGATCTTCAAAAATGCATATACTACTCTTACACAAAAAGGATCAAGAACTCCATGTCGAGTCAAGAATCCCACGATAACAAACGAGACTTTTATGTTCAATTCAATATAAATGCATGCAACTATGCCATCAGAATAAAGTTCACTTTGAACAAACACATGGCTTATATTCGGTCCAGCAATGACCATTCAAGTTAAAAAGCCTTTCTTAATCGCTAATTATATTATGACTCGGATCGATTATCCCGAACATCTAAAATATTATTTCGGACACCTGTCCCTCTCTACTTGGAAATATGTTTATATACTCCAATTTGGATTCAAAATCCAATCAGATTTCATGTGTTTTCAAGACAAATCTACTAAGATCTATATTTATTTGGGATCAGTATTCCCTCAAACTCAATGTCTTACCGAGATCAATACTCGAGGAAATCCTACCAGGATTAATACTTCCACAGACTAAAAGTCTACTCAGATCAATCGATCCTCTTTTACGCCTGAATGAAAAGGAGACGTCCTTTTCATAGCGTTTAAATATATAAAAGGGCCTCTTTTATTTAAAAGTTAGACATCCAAGGGTGCAACATTAAGACCTCGCACATCTAACGATGCATCCATATATATATTTCAAGTTTGTAAGACTAAATATGAGCACTCAAATAAATTCATAAAGTGCCATGAAAAGTTAGTACTCGGATAAATTCCCTAAAGTACCAAATGATGATATTAGACCCGAAAGACACGAGGAAGTAACTGAATTCCCGGTCTAGGTCCCAACCCTTCCGATGAAATAAAAAAGGTTAAGTAGTCATCATCCAAAAAGTTTAAACCTTCGAGTCTCGTATGTAATTTCTTTTCCAGGAAATGGACCATATGGAAGGAATAATCAAGTGCTCCTACTTCAAAGCTCTAACATTTAGGGGACTATAAAAGTCAAAGAAGACTGGGAAATGCAGAACTCAAGTCAAGCCTAAGGTCTACCCAACAAATCGAAAGTTAAGAGCGAAGTCAAGAGCCAAAAACGCAAGCCTGATTCAAAAACCTACAAAGAAAACACTCGTGGATGTAAACGAATGTTCAGGTTAAAGGCAATATTTAGTCAAGGGTTGCAAGATATACCCTTGTATTTATTAAAAAATGTTTTCAATGAAAATAGTTACGGGTAAAAATCCATACCTTTATAAAAACTGTTACATACAAAAAATAGTTATTCCCTTGTATTAACTTGAAAAAACTGTTACAAAAGATAACAGTTACGAAATACAAGCTTGTATCAAACCTGTTAAAAGAAAACCGTTGCAACATGAGTTTTAGACGATAATCAAACACATGTAAAATATTGTGAAAGTTCAAACAAAAACTTTTTTCAGACACATTCTTAAACATGTGAAAAGTTCCTATCACTCTATTGCATTATTACACCATTATGAAGTTGAGACATCTTCTTCATTAAGTATCGATAAAAAAGGGCCCTCTTTCATAAACCGTGCCTAATACGGAAAAGTACGAGTAATCTAAAGCACTTGTATAAATGCAAAGACTTAAAGGGTGAAACAAAAACCCAAACATTAAAGTATCCAGAAAACAAAGCTGAAATTTATATCGAACTTGCCAAACATAAGGCAAACCTTTGTCTTCAAACCCCAAAACAAGACAAGGGTAAACCAACCGCTTATTGACGAAACGAACATGAGCGTTGGAGTTGTCATCTGAATCTCTAAGTTCTGCACTCTTTTTTCTTTTTTTCGATTTTTGTCCCTATTGGGTTTTTCGGCAAGGTTTTTAATAAGGCAGAGGCAATGGAGAACATGATAAAATCTTCCACTTCCCCGTCATATCATAGTGAATAACCGAAAAATGGGGGGACTATCTGTATTGGTGAAAAATAGACTCGCCATGCGGGTCTACTAAATGGAAGCACGTGTCAGTAAAGCTTGGAGAAAATTCAAGAATAACATGTAAAGATGATATGTGAAACACCCCCGGGATCGAACATATCGAGCCTCTTAGCCTCGGAACTGATGATCATAAGATAGCCTGGATCAGGTGCGGGAGAATATGTCATAATTACAAATGAGGAAGGAATCAATTAATCCCGGATTATATGGGATTTATCATCATTACTCCATCAGTTATAAATCAATTATGTAACGTACAATAAATGCAATAAATGATTGTAACGGTCAGAACAAGGCAATCAATTGCAAGATTGACTCAACAGGCACGAGATTGACTCAGCGGGAACGAGATTGACCCAGCAGGCACGAGATTGACTCAACAGGTACGGGAGTAACTCATCAGCCACGGGATTGAGTCATCAGTTATGAAATTAACTCATCAGTTACGAAATTCCAGCATTTACACAGTTGTTACAAGTCTTCCAAGAGTAATGGATGGGCTGTGTAAATGCTCATAATGGATCCATTATTCAAGGAGAATAGTTACTTAGATTTATCCCTATAAATAGACATAGTTTTATCACAATCAGGGAAACTAACTTTCTTCTCTATAATTCTGTTCATTGTAATTCATATCATCTTACTCCCAAGCTAGCCATAGTTTGGCCCTTCAAGCTCCGTTCGGCTCAACATCCTGTCAAGGATTATTCAAATAAGAATTATTTTTTCTCTACTATATTTTTATTATATTGTATATCATTGAATTTATTTTGCAATTCTCTATCACTTTGCATTAACAAAAATTATATCTTTCGGATTGAATCGGTTGCTTGTGGCCCGTCACATAAAATTATTTCTTTGACCTTGAAAATTATTTTTTGCGTTAAACACATAGTTGAGTGTGTGTCGAGATATCTGAATTTCCAGCAGGTTAAGTACTAGCACCAGAGGCCAGGTGGTTTATTAGTGGAAATGAGAGCGCATCACTACGGATTTCGTGGTTGACTTGTCATGGACGTTGAGGAAATTTAATGATGTTTGGGTCATTGTCGATAGATTGACCAAGTCTGTGCACTTTATTCTGACTAGGACAACATATATTTCGGAGAGGATGGCCGAGATTTATATCTAGGATAGTGTCCAATTGCGTGGTGTGCCTATTAATATTATCTTATATCGAGACTCTTAGTTCACTTCGTATCGCTAGAGAGCAGTACAGAGTACGTTGAGAGGATATGCTCAAGCATAAGTGATTGTCTTCAGAGGGTAGTGGAACCTATTTTTCTCATTTGCCGAGTTTGCATGCAGTAACCGTTATCAGTCCAGCATCAAGATGGCTCCATATAAGGCCTTGTATGGTTGACGATGTTGTTCACTTATCAGTTAGCTCGAGCCCAATGAGGCTAGGTTGTGTGGAACTAACTCGGTAAAGTATTCCTTGGATAAGGTAAAATTGACTCAAGAGCGACTACGCATAGCTCAGTCTATCCAAAAGAGTTACGCGGATCATAAAGTGCGTGATTTGTCATTTGTGGTGGGCGAGAAGGTACTTTTTAAAGTCTTGCCGATGAAGATTTTCGTGATATTCGAGAGGAAAGAAAAGCTGAGTCCGAGGTTCATCGGTCCATTTGAGGTTTTGGAGCAAGTTGGTGAGGTTTCATACATGATTGCTTTGCCTCCTAGCCTATCAGGAGTTCATCTGGTATATCACGTGTCTCTGTTCCGGAGGTATCATGTTGATAGGTCCAATGTGTTGGAATTATAGTATAGTTCAGATGGATGAGAGCATGAGTTACGAGGAGGAGCCGGTTGCCACTACTGATAGGCAAGTTCGCAAGTTAAGGTCTAAGGAGATTTCAGCTGTGAAGGTTCAATGGATGGGTTAGCCACTTGAGGAGGCGAGTTGGGATACCAAGGAGTACATGTGGATCAGATATCCACACTTATTCAGCTTTCCAGGTATGGTTCTAAATATGTTTAAGGACAAACGTTCGTTTAAGAGGTCGAGAATTTAACAACCCAATCGCTCATTTTGCTGTCCAGAACCCCATTCCCCTATTTACGATTTTAAGTATGTGTTTTCATATTTTATGACTTGCGTGGTTGGTTTGGTTTTGGAAGGGTTCGAGTTGAATTTGGAACAATTAGATCCACAATAATGGCCTAAGGTGGCCAGGTTTGATTTAAGTCAACACTTTGAGTAAATGACATCAGAATCGGGATTTGAATATTCCAATAGGTTCGTATTGTCACTTCAGACTTGGGTAATTGTTAGGATCAACTTTTGGGTGGACCAAAAGCGTTTCGGCGCTTATTATCAAAAGTTAGCTTTTTGAAGGTTTTAGAGTTTTCTAAGTTTGACTTCGTGTGAAATTTGGTGATATCAGACCCTGTTTGGCATTCCAAGCCTAGGGTTAGGTTCTCTTTATCATATTGGACTTGTGTGTCAAATTTGTTTTCGTTCCGAGTTGTCTAACTATGAATCGTCGTGTTCAGAGTTAGTTGGAAGAAGTTTGAAGTTAAAAGTTGATTGTTTGATTTGGGCTGAGTTCTTGGTTATGATGTTATTTTATGTGTTCCGAGAACTCGAGTAGGTCCGGATTATATTTATGGACTTGTTGGTATAATTGGGAGAGGTCCCGGGTTACTCAGGTGAGATTCGAACCACAAGGAGCAATGTTGAAGTTTGCAGATTTTGCTGTTATTTGGTGTGAATCACTATTGCAAAGGTGTTATGGGATCGCGTAGGGTTATGTGGTGATGTGTTCTTCACGTTCGCAGAAGAAGGGTCGCTATCGCGGAAGGAAGGTCGATTAAGCTTCACATTCGCGTGGAGAGGGACAAAAATGCGATGGGTAGTGGTAGCTGGACTTGGTTGGAAGCTTGAGCCTTGCGATCGCGTAGTAGTAAGTTCTAGGGGCTGGGATTTTTTCCTTCGCGTTCGTGGGGCTCAGCTCCCACATAGGCCTAGTTTTCTATTGGCCGCGATCGCGGTAGGTCCCTGGCATGGTGTTGGATGCTCATTTTGTCACATTCTCTCTTGGCTTTGGCAATTCAGAGGCTTTTCTGAGACCCATTTTCATCAAGTGTCACTAGGTAAGTGACTCCTACACATTGAGAGCTAAATACATGAATTTTAAGGTGATTTTAACATAGAAATTTATACAAATTGTGGAACTGGAGATAAATTGTATATTTGAGTAGAAATGAGATTTGACCACGAAATTTTTTTATGGAACCAGAGATAAATTGTATATTTGAGTTCGTGATGCATGGATAATATTTATCTTCAAAAATTTCCATAATTCTGGCACATGGGCTCGGAGTTGACTTTTGTTGACTTTTCTAGTGGGATTGGGAATTGATTTTATATTTAAATTATGAGTTCTTGAGCATATATTGATTGGTTTGCATGTATTTTTGGCTAATTTCGAGTTACTCGGCGTCAATATGAGGTGTTTGTGAGGGGTGGGAGCCAAGTTGTGGACTTGGAAGTAGGATAAGTCTCTTGCCTAATCTTTTAAGAGGGAATTATCCCCGTAGGTATTCTATTTGTTATTTACTACGTGCTACATGCTATGGGTGCTACGTATGTACGATGTAACGAGTATCCGTGCATAAGCTGGATACTTATTTATGTCTGGGTAGACTTAGACCTACATCATGCCTTAATTGTACTACATGAATTAATAATGTCTGTTCGATTACTTGAATTCATAATTGAGTTTGAGACTAGAATAGGCATTTGATCGAGCCTATTTACTTTAAGTTTTTTTTTGGGGGGGGGGGGTTACTTTATTATCGGTAAAAGTATATTTTCTCTTGTATTTAAGTCCTCGTGTTGTGTTTATCTAATAGGTAGTTCCATGATTTTTCGACTCGTACGTACCTTCGAGAGTGGAGCTAGTTGCCTGATGAATGTTTATATATTACTATGTGATCGGGCCATTCGTCTCGACAGTGTTACATATATTATTATAGGAGCGGGTTGTTCGCCTCAGCCCTCAACAATAGTATGAGATATATCTATGGATCGGGCCATACGTCCGATATTATGTAACACTATTCTTATGGGATCGGGTTGTTCACCTCGACATAATTGTGCATAACATTCGATAGAGAGTCGAAATACGTATGTGGTTTTCCTGGCTTGAGATTTGACAATGTATCTGATATTTCTAATTTTTGTTTCATTTGAGGCAAAATATGGTATTTGATGATTTCATATTAGATACTACTGGATACGCATTGATTAATGTACTCATACTACACTTCCCTGGCTTGAGATTTGACAATGTATCTGATATTTCTAATTTTTGTTTCATTTGAGGCAAAATATGGTATTTCATGATTTCATATTAGATACTACTGGATACGCATTGATTAATGTACTCATACTACACTTCTGTACTAATTTTTCAGGTACTGATACAGGTACAACGCGTGGTCACTCTGACGCGTAAGTGTATTTGTGAGGGACTTAGTGGTGAGCTGCTTTCTCTGCTTTGACCCGCAACACCCAGAGTATCTTTTCCCTATGTTTATTACATTCTGTCTACTTTGATTCCAGACAGTAGTGGTAGTGGTTTTTATAATCCATTAGTTGCTAGTGCACTTGTGATTCTGGGTTTTGGGGATTTTTTAATAGATGCTCATGGTTGTATTCGATATCTATATCCGTCTTTTGTTTTGATTCGTGACACAGTGAGAATGAAAGTATTTTATCATGGTTCCTAAACCTACCTCCGTTTTATTATTTCAATTCCTAATTTTTAAAAAGTCTTATGAACGATTGTTTTTGTTGATAGTTTATCGCGATGGGCGCCATAAAGGCTTATGATGGGAATTGGGCTGTGACAATAAGTAATTTTTACTCATTTTTGGTATTATTTCGAGAATCTACATGAATTATGAACACCCAAAACATAAAATGTTAAGATAAAATTGGGGCTTATCCCTACACTTTAAGAGAATATATTTTGGGGCTTTGAGTATCGTTTTGGACTCGATTTTTGGAACCTAATTATATATTTTAACTCAGCAGGATATGGGTCATCGAATTTTTGTAATATTTCCTTAATCGGGCACGCGGGCCTGGGTGGACTGTTGTTGACTTTTTAGGTATTCTTAAAAGATCGATGGGAATTAGGCTGTGACAATAAGTAATTTTTACTCATTTTTGGTATTATTTCGAGAATCTACATGAATTATTAACACCCAAAATATAAAATTTTAAGATAAAATTGGGGCTTATCCCTACACTTTAAGAGAATATATTTTGGGGATTTGAGTATCGTTTTGGACTCGATTTTTGGAACCTAATTATATATTTTAACTCAGCACGATATGAGTCATCGAATTTTTGTAATAGTTCCTTAATCGAGCACGCGGGCCTGGGTGGACTGTTGTTGACTTTTTAGGTATTCTTAAAAGATCGAAACTTTATGGATTGGGATCGCTTCCTATAGCATTGTTTGACATTCTTTGTTGATGATTGGATTGGATGGATAGAGCGAGGTATTGACGCGATTTGTAGTTGTCATGACCTAGAATCCCAACCTCGGGGTCGTGATGGCGCCTAACATCCACTTTTGCAGCAAGCCAACGTGAAATAATTAATTAACCAATCTTAACAAATAAAAAACATAATAATGACACTTAACGAGAAATACAAGCCTAGTCTAACACAATACTGATATAAACTACGTGATAATACCAACTCCCATACATTCAGAGTCACTAGTGGATGAGCAACTAGAAATCTACAAACAGGGTCTGAAATAAATACAACTTCTCGAAAGAAATAAATAGTAAAGCGGGAAATGGAATAATAATATGAATGAAATGGCAAGGCATCACCCTTCATACTTTTACTCTCGTCCTTACCATGTAATAATGACAATATGAATGAAATGACACAACATCACCCTTCGTGTCTTTACTCTCTTACTCACCATGTAATAATGATAATATGAATGAAGTGGCATGACATCACCTTTCGTGCTTTTACTCTCTTTCTTACCATGTAATAATAATATTATGAATTCGAATAATAAACAATGTGGAGAACAATTTAACTTCAAATATGATGCGATGATATCAAACTTCAACTTCCAAGAATATTCAACAACTTTAAAATAAGCAATAAATCCAAAACGAATAATCAAAGAAGTAATAATCTAACCTAATGGAAATTATTATTGACAGAACCATATAATACAAAGAAACAATTCCCACCGCATGCTTTAAGTCTATGACAACATATAGGTAGTCGTCACTTCACATATGTGTTGTCCCCACGCATAAAACACATAGAAAATACACCAACAAGTCCTACTCTCTCAAGTTAAGGTTAACCACGACACTTACCTCACTCTGCAACTAAATCAATGCTCGACTGCGGCTTTTCCTCTAGAATTATCCTCCAAGCTAATCAAATCTAATAAAATACAGTGCAAATAATTCAAAACAAGTTTTAGAAACTACCCACAAGTGAGAAAGATTAAATCCTCAATGTTTTTTAAAAAAGTCAACAAAAGTCAACCCCGATCATGCTTGGTCAAAACTCGAGATTTAAACCAAAACCCAGTTACCCATGCACCCCCGAGCCCGGTAATGTGATTGCTTTCGAAATCCGACCTCAATTTGAGGTCTAAATCTTAATTTCTCAAAATCCTCAATTTCTACCTAAATCCGTAATTTCTACCATGAATAAGCATAGATTAAAGGTTAAATCAATGGGTGTTTATGGAAAATATAAGGAAAAAGTTAAAATCTACTATCTATGAAGTTGGGATGAAAAACCTCTTCAAAATTGCTTCTAGGCTGAGCTCAAACTTGAAAATGGTGAAAAATGGGATAAATCCCGACTATGGGATATTTAAATCACTAGGCGTCAGGCCATCTTCGCGTTCGCGAAGAACCTGACTTGATCGCAATGAACAACATCCTGAGTGGCCTTTGCATTCAGTGGGAACACTATGCGTTTGCGAAGGCCTGTCCCCCTGGCCTTCGCCTTCGCGAGCCTAGGTTCTTATCCGCATAATGTACTTGTCTAATTAAAGAAGAAATAATCTACTACAAAGAGTATTACACCCTTGATCGTGAAAGATTAAACAAAAGCAAAATCTGCAATTTTTAGAGAAACTCAAGAACTTTTAAATTCACAACGAGCATCTTAATCCTATCAAATCAACTCCGTTTTGCACTAAATTTTGCAGACAAGTCTTAAATAGTAAAATGGACCGATACCAAGATTCGGAACAAAAATTCGAACCTGGTAGCAATAAAGTCAGCCTATGGTCAAACTTCAGAATTCTTTAAACCTATAAATTTCTAGTATTCAACAAACACATCAAATCAAGTTAGGGACTTTCGAATTTAATTTGGGGGATATGCCCAAGTCGAAAATCACTATACGGACCCACTGGGGTTGTCAAAATACCGATCCCGGTCCATTTACACAAAATGTTGCGATAGTCAACTCAAATCATTTTAACGCTAAAATTCATATTTATTTCAATTTTTCAAATAAAAATATTCTGGATAAAGACACGGACTGTTCATGCAAATCAAGAATCAGCAAACGAAGTTAATCAAGGTCTTGAAAAAGACCAAAATAAGTTCTAGAACTCAAAATGACAAATGACCTATCATCACATTCTCCACCTGTAAAATAAACGTTCGTCCTCGAACATACAGAAAGGTACCTACACTGGTGAAAAGGTGTGGATATCTACTCCGCATATGGGACTCGGACTCCCATGTAGCTTCCTTGATCAGATGACCTCTCCACTGCACTCTAAAAGAAAGGATAACTCTTTGACCTCAACTTCCAGACCTGTCGTGCTGGAATACCCACCGACTCCTCATCGTAAGCCAAATCCTTGTCAAATTGGACTCTGCTGAAATCTAATACATGGGATGGATCACTGTGATACTTCTGGGGCATGGAGACATGGAACAACGGGTTAACTACTGATAAGCTAGGTGGCAATCCAGGTATGTAGGATACCTCACAAACTCTCTCTAGGATCTTAAAGGGAATGATATACCTTGGGCTCAACTTGCCCTTCTTCCAGAGCCTCATTAGACCCTTAATGGGTGAAACCCGAAGCAAAACCCTCTCTCCAACCATGAATGCAACATCACGAACTCTCCAATCGGCATAATTCTTCTTGCTAGGATGAGCTGTACGAAGTCAGACTTGAATCATCTTGACCTTTTCCAAGGCATCTTGAACCAAATCGGTACGCATTAACCGAGCCTCTCCCGGCTCAAACCAACCAGCTAGAGAACGACACTACCTCCCATATAAGGCCTCAAAAAGAGACATCTAAATACTCAATTTGTAGTCGTTATTGTAGGCAAACACTGCAATTGGAAAGAACTGATCCCAAGAACCCCCGAAGTCCATAACACATGCACGAAGAATATCCTCTGGTATCTGAATGGTACGCTCGAAATGTCCTTCCATCTGGGGGTGAAATGTTGTACTCAAATCAAAGCGCCTAACTCACATTGTACATCCTTTCAAAAGATGGATGTGAACTGCGTGCCCCGATAAAAAATAATTGACATCAGCATACCGTGAAGACGCACAATCTCGCAGATATAGATCTCAGCCAACCACTCTGAAGAATAGGTAGCTGCCACTGGAATGAAATGTGCTGACTTGGTTAACCTATTCAGAGTGACCCATACTACGTCAAATTTCTTCAAAGAATGCGGGAGCCTAACAATGAAATCCATGGTAATACACTTCCACTTCCGCTCGCGAATCTCATGTATCTGAAGCAAACCACTGGTCCTATGATGCTCGTACTTCACCTGCTGGAAATTCAAACACCGAGCCACATACACAACTATATATTTCTTTATTCTTCTCCACCAATAATGCTGCCTCAAATCCTGATACATCTTGGCAGCACCCGGATGAATGGAATACCCCTTCTTAAGAATCAACTCACGAAGCCCATTCACATTGGGCACACAAATTTGACCCTGCATCCGCAACACTCCATCATCTCTAATAGCAACCTGCTAAGCATCACCGTTTTGCACCATGTCCTTAAGGACAAGAAAATGGGGGTCTTCATACTGACACTCTCTAATGTGCTCATACAAAGAAGACCGAGCAACTATGCAAGCTAGAACCCGACTAGGGTCCAAAACACCTAACCTCACGAGCTAATTGTCCAAGGCCTGAACATCTGATGCTAGTTGTCTCTCACCAACTGGAATATATGCAAGGCTACCCATACTCATAGCCTTTCCACTCAAGGCATCAGCCACTGCATTGGCCTTCCTGGGGTGATACAAAATGGTAATATAATAGTCTTTTAACAACTCTAACCACATCCGGTGCCTCAAGTTGAGATCCTTTTTCTTAAACAAGTATTGTAGACTCCGATGATCCGTGAATACCTCACACGACATGCCATAGAGGTGATGCCTCCAAATCCTTGATGCTTGAACTATGGCTGCCAACTCTAGTCATGAACAAGGTAATTCTTCTCATGAACTTTCAACTGCCGTGATGAGCATGTAATCACCCTGCCATCATGTATCAATACTGCATCGAGCCCAATACGTGCTGCATCACAATACACCGTGTCGGATCCTGAAGCTATGGGTAACACCAACACTAAGGTTGTAGTCGAAGCAGTCTTGAGCTTTTGGAAGCTCAACTCAAACTCATCCAACCACCTGAATGGGGAACCCTTCTTGGTCAATCTAGTCAATGGGGCTGCTCTGGATGGAAACCCCTCCATGAACCGACATAATAACCCGCCAATCTTAGGTAGCTCTGGATCTCTGTGGCTGATATAGGTCTAGGCCAGTTCTGAATTGCCTCAATCTTTGTAGGATCCACATTAGTGTCAGTTTACCCTAAAAATTTGATAACAATTACACTTATAATATGGTTTTAAGGATACGTGATTTCACCTTACACCAATTGATAAAGATGAAGATTAGTAATAGAAATGGACAATAAATTAAAGAAAACTAGCATTGAAATGTAATTAAGCCCTCGAGCTAGGATGCCCTCGAACTGACTAAGGCTAAATTAATAAAGCAGACAGTAAAATGATGAACAAGAATGTATAAGCGAGAGAGAAAGTGTTATATTGCTTTTTTTATGTGTTAACAATGTGTCTTACAAATGATTAGAACTCCCCTTTATATAGTAGAGGAATTCTACTGATGGTATAACTCTAATTACAGAAGGAATCCCATGATTAGCTAATCAACCGTTCTTGATTTGATATGTTTCGAGATTTCCACCATGAACTCCGACCAGTCATGGATATATCGCCTTTCTGTTGTTATGTTATCTTCGATCTTGCTCGATCTCTTCCTTATTTGATCTCTATCGCTACTGGCCTCGATCTCGACACGTACCTCAAATCCCGAACTCTGTACCTTATCCTCGTGCCCCAGTTTCGGAACATTAGTAAAATGGGGTGAGCCCGATTTTAACCGTGTACAGATAGTCCCTCGTTTTTCGGAGTGTAATGACAAGAAACAAATTGAGCCTTCGATCCTCGACCTGTCATGACGCTATCACCGTGATGTAAGCGATAGAAGTCACCGAAACGTCCTGTTGATATAGTTTTCAAAGCATTTAATGCGTGTCAGTTGGTGGTCGAACAATAATGGTTTCAAACCGTCGCTGTGAAGCCTATAAATATGCGTTTTTCCCGTTGATTCAAACTTTGCTTTCAATTTATTATGATCTCCAAATATTTTTACATCTCTTAATTTCTTCCTTTCTACAAAATCTTCAGCTTTCGTTATTAATCCCTTCTCAAACATCAAGTCCTAGTATCTTCTTCTTTCTTCAAACTCAAACCAAAATGGCAAAAAAATCAAAAACGGTACCACAAAAAAAAGTTGCTTTATCTTCTCAACCGGCCGGGGGGAAAGCGTCAGTGGAACCCCTCGTTGAGGAATGTATTCCTGGGGGGTGTACTAAAATTCTAATTTAAGACCGGGAAAAACTCGTCGGTTCCTGTTCGTTGCGAGCCGATATCGAGATACATATGCTCGATACCTAAGGCCTACCTCGATAAACCGAAGGAAGACTATATTTTGCAGAATAAGGAGGTTGTGATATCGGCCCCTGATGAAGGTATTACTACCCAAGTGGAAGGGTACCTGAGTGTTTACACTTACCCTTTTCACATTGGGTCCCCTCGACCAAGTCATCGTGAACTTCTGCAGGAAGTACCAGGTGATTCTTGGTCAAATTCATCCCTCCTTTTGGAGGATTGTTACATTGCTCTGATTCTTCTCGAGAAAAGTTGACGGGCTCCCCTTTACCCTCGACCACCTTATCAGGTTATATAGCCTCCGGCATTACCGATGTGGGTTAATAAAGCTCCAACATCAAGCCACCAAAGTCTTCATCTCTAGTATAGACGAGGAAAAAGACCGAGGTTGGATGGGTAGATTCGTCAGGGTGAAGACCTCGGACCTAATTCCGGCTGAGAAGATGCCTTTTCCCGAGAAGTGGAATATGTAACTTAAGTACGATCCCCTTCTATTTGTTACTTGGTTTCTTTGCTTTTTCTCACTGATGTTCTTTTTTGATGTAGCCTCTGCTTGGATGCGTGGTGCCATCCCTGACCTCAAGACATGGGTCAGGGACCTAGGCTCAACATCAACCCATGTTGAACGCGCTTGGCGCGACTTATCAAAGGGCCGATGGGAGGCCAAAAATCACGGTAAGCCCTCTTTTGCGTGTATAGTGGTTTGATTAAGATATTTTTCTCATGCTTACTAAACTTTCTTATATCCAGGCCTGGGAAAAGATGCGGTGATGAGGCCCCCGTCTGGTGAAGAGGAGACTTTGACACCAGCCCCAAAACTGGCGAAGGATAAAATGAGTAAAAGGACCTCAACCTCCAAAGATCCAAAGCTCAAGAAAAATCAGGCTCGTAAGCCGAAGAAGGACACCGTTATCTTTCCAGCTAAGTCAATTCAAATCTTGAGAGAGGAGGAAGAGGAAGAGGAAGAGGAAGAGGAAGAGGAAGAGGAAGAGAAAGAGGAAGACGGCTCCGGGCTGGTGGCCCTAACAAAGCCAAATGTTACGGCTCAGAAGATCGCCAAGCCGGTGGGAGCCAAAAATAATCTGCCTCGAGCTGATGGGCCTCAAGAAGCGCCTCGGGTGGAGTCTCCGAGTTGGACAAATATGAGTCTGCCTCGTCTCAAGGAAAAAAGGTAGTTGATCACGCCCAACTATGCCTTATAAAAAGGACTAAGCGGTCGTTACAAATATAATCCAGCTTATATGCCCGGAGTCGAATCTCACAGAGAAAAGGCTTAGCAATAGTTGTTCCCTATCACCAATAATACAAGCTTGAAAAATTCCTAACTTATAGATATTAATATTCTTGTGTTTAACTAACTAACTAACAAATTAAAATAATAAATTAATACTAAAGATACTACGGGTTGGAGAAAAGATTAAGGAGGTCTAGAGTTATGATTTTCCCAATTGTCGGAATCCTTTCCGCTATGTCTTTTATAATTTCGCCTAAGTATTCTCTACCGATCATGAGCACTCTGATTGCTGTAAATCTCTCCCGAGTAATTACGACAATATAATAGACATAGTCTCCCGAATTACACTAGTTGGCTTTAAGTACGGCTCACTTAGAGTGCACCTAAGGTTTCGTTATCCCTAATCCCACCTTTAAACCCTTCGTTATTGATTCCTCACATACGTCGGGAGTGATGTTGTTCAAAAACTACCTAAATATGCACTCTCTCCCGAGTAATACACACTACATAGGCACAATCGATTAAGATCTCTTCTATCAACCACAATATAAACGTAGTTGAACAAGTATAGAAATCCAACGGCTCAATTATATAAAAACATAACAAGAATTTATCCTACAAAAGGTTCCATCAAAACCCTAGATAAAAAATTAGCTATTCATAATAGTATGTAAGAATACAATACCAAAAGTCATAACCAACAATGAAAAATAGGAAGAGAAAGCAAAAACTCGTAGAAGAATTCCCCGCCT
The DNA here is from genome assembly GCA_005239525.1 of Nicotiana knightiana. Taxonomy (NCBI): domain Eukaryota; kingdom Viridiplantae; phylum Streptophyta; class Magnoliopsida; order Solanales; family Solanaceae; genus Nicotiana; species Nicotiana knightiana. Next base: position 231,592 of record ML424602.1, read on the forward strand.
TGCTCCTGTTGTGTCTCTGCCTCCATAGGTCGAATCTATGTCCAAAATATGTCCAACCTCCTCAAAATATTGTTTTTCCATGTATATATACCAAGTAGGGTCGGGCCCAAACAATTATACCTTCTCCTACGCGAAAAAGGACAGTTTTTCAGGTCTGGAGTAGCATGGCCGCGCTAAGACCAAGCTAGTGGCCGCGCATATCAAAAGGTTTATGCTCCATTTGCGCATCAGGTCCGCGGTCGTGGTTTTGACCGCGTTATTGACCCTGTTCTATTTGGAATTTGGAAAAAGTACACCATGAAAGTTGTATCCCTTTGATTTAGATTTCTAACCATATATTATACAACCGAAATAGAGTTCGGAGAAAAGAGTTATGTCTATTTTGTTAGACAGTGCGCAAGATGTCTCCTCGAGTCTTCGTTTGTTCTTAACTATCAAATTTGACCCCAGAACACGATCCCGGCTTAATTCCTTGGGATTTTACTCAGACTTCAAAGCTCCAAATCACTTGAATTCACATAACATCTATATAGCTCAGAATCACTCATACAAGGCATAGAACACACAATTAGTGCAAAACACTAGCGATTAAAGCTCAAACTCAATTAAAGTGCAGTAAACTAGAGCGTAAGTGACTAAAATACGTAATTATAGCCTATCACCAACAACCCACACTTAAACCATTGCTCATCCTAGAGCAATCAAACTACACTTTGTATAGACACGACCTTTTTAAGCAATTCTCCTAACTCATCACACCAAGAATATTTAAAATACACTACGCGCAATAGCGTAACATCTTCACCTCAAGATTTGACTCACAAGTACAACACATTATTCACAACTCACCCACTTACTCTAACATAGAGGTCACTAACATTACCTTTCCTTCATGAATAAGTGCTCTCACACAACAAAAGAGAGTAGTTCCACACAATAAAATTTAAGAACACTTAGGAACTCAAGATAGAAAGAATTCATTCACTCTCTGAAATAATATTCATGTGCCACAAAAGATGCACCATATGCTTGCCGGTAATGTACTACTCTACTAACCGAATTCATTCAGTCTAGGATCAAGTAGGACTTTACTTGGTTGTAATGTAGGCTGCGGGACGGGTAGGATACATTTAGATATATGAGTGACTACACCTCCCTAAGCACTTTAATACATTTAATTTAATATTCAAACCCCATACTTATGTCAAACCAAACTCCACCTTCACATCAATTACCCCATACTTCTTTAAGCACAATTACATCAAGAGTCACCGCTTATCAAGGAATACTTTTTTTTTCCACAGCAATACAACTATTTTTTTTCCTTTTTTTTCAATTCAAGTGGCGCTCACTTTTTCAAAAAAATGCACCTTTCTCAATATTTCATTATTTCCACTCAAATGCCAAACCAACCACCGCACACTTTAACTTTTACACAGTTTATAACAACAAGTGCTCATAAGAGGTTAAAAGGTTCAAATAGATGGTTAATTCAATCAAATGGTTAAGGCTTGTAATATGGTTAACAAAGAAACAGATTACAGGCTCAAAGGGGTTAACTTCGATACATAACAATTAGACGGGTAAAATACATATTTGGCTCAACAAAGAAATGCCTATATCACTTCCAAGACTGAACAAAACTACTATTTTGCTTTTCAAACACACAGGGCAAGTTCTAGACATCAAATGCACTGCACAGAATAACACACAAACCTCACACACACATGGCACTTAACTCACTCAGGATTGGATTCATCAAGACACTCTAGTCAAAGCAGTTAAGAAAATTTAAAATCATACAATTTAAGGTACTTATACAAGAGTCAAAAACTGGGCATAAGAGACAACCAAAATACTCACTATTCTCAAGGCATAACAAAGTCAAGAGATATTGCTTCAATTCAAAACACAAAACAATGGCTCCTATTCCTTAAAAAAAATAACTACACCCGGTTCAAACAAAACCCATGGAAAACGGGGCACAAAGAAAAACCAAGGGGGAATTGCTACACTACCTGTCAAAAGAAAATCTTTTTGTTTTTTTTAGACTTAAATCCCTCAAGAAAATTGTCTAATAGATCCATCGTCGGGAAAAGTCCATTTTTTTTATTTTTGTAAGAAAATAAATTATTCCATTAAACATACACAACTAAAATAGCATAGAAAGTCACCCAAACAATCTCTTCACTCCACACTTAAAATTGTGCATTGTGGGAAAATGCACACCCATACATACAGGAGGTAAAAGAAACTCCCTGGTAGGCCAAAGGCCGAAACACTAGCATCTCATGGGGTACTCAGACTTCTCCCAGGCCTGGTCCTTCGTGCAGGTACCTCACACTTAGTTCCAACCATCTGGTTTGCTGTTGCATCCTTCCAATGGCTTTGCGTTCCATGCTCCTAAGAAATCAAAAAATTGATAGCACAAAAAGATACAATTAGAAAAAAAAATAAAATAAAATAAAAGAAAACATTAAAGTTGGGTTGCCTCTCAACAAGCGCTTGATTTAATGTCGCGGCACGACGCGAATCACTTTCTTCTTCCACTTTGAACTTATGAATTGGACCCCAAGTTTTGATTCTACTCTATGATCATGTTCCTGGGGTGGTAGAACGAATCTGACTGGCCCAATAAAACAATGTAGTATTCTGCACTTCTTGTCCTTTGGATGAGATGTGTATTCCCGACTTTCTGGCAGGAAGAATTCCAGAATGTAGGCATCTTGTTCCATACATGTTGACTCCTCAAGTAGCTCGGACGACTCTATTTCCACATCATCATCCAAACACAATGTGAAAAAATGCTTGGAGTGTGGACCAATGCGCTCAACTACATGAACTTCAAGATTTTTAACCTCCTCAACACCAATCACACTAGAGTCAACTAAATTTGTATCTTAACGTCCTTGGTTGACTGTAGTATTACTTCTTCAACATCGGCATCCTCAAATTCTAGCTTGTTACTTTGCACCCCTCCATTAGCACCTCAATTTTCATCTCTAATGCACACTGCTCCTGGCTACTATCCATAATATTGGCATATTGAGCATTAAAAGCTTCAACTAGTTGACTCACTTGAGCCTCCAAGTTGTGATTAGTTGCATATTGCCTTTGTACCCACGGTTGTATCTCATCATTTTGTTCCATAAGTCACTTTAGCATATCCTCTATCTTTTTCAGGTCATCATCCCTGGGTTCTTTGTTCATATAAACTTCACAAGAAAAAGAAGAACCACCAAAGTAAGAGTTTGGGGAGAGATAAGAAATATAAGCACAATCATGAAGGTGACCATCTTGACCACCACACATATCACACACATTCCACACATAAGATTGAGTTGGTACACATAACTCGATCTTGGGAATAGTTTGATAATTTTTCCCTGGATGGTTTCATCCACAATATGCATAACGAGAATAAAAAGTAGAATTACCAACATCAAAACTATCAAAATTCCAAGATGCCCTGTCTCTCAGATCAAAAAATTAAAAACAAATAAATTATCAAATACACGAAAACAAAATAAAATTCAAACTTGGAACCTAGAAATATGTACACCTACAACTACACCATTAGTTCCCTGACAACGGCGCCAAAATTGATCACGCCCAACTATGCCTTATAAGAAGGACTAAGCGGTCGTTGCAAATATAATCCGATTTATAAGTCCGGAGTCGAATCCCACGGAGAACTAAGGCTTAGCTATAGTTGTTCACTACCACCAAGAATACAAGATTGAACAATTCCTAACTTATAGATATTAATATTTTTGTGTTTAACTAACTAACTCACAAATTAAAATAATAAATTAACACTAAAGATACTACGGGTTGGAGAAAAGATTAAGGATGTCTAGAGTTATGATTTCCCCAATTGGGTCTCGAGTAATCTACATGGGCATGGTTCGTTCGACCGTTTGGCCCTTACATACAAAATTTACCTATCGAGACCCTGTTGACACCAAGTACTTTCCTTGTAGCAAAGTTGACATTTGAAGGTGGTTCCCCAATGTAACGGAAGTTGATTGTAAAGAAGCCTCAGATACTGCTGAATTTCCCTAAGTTAGGACGAAGAATGATTGCCTCGTTAAAAACCTCGTCGGAAACACCCATTTGGGACAAAACCCGGTCTAAGGGAAAAAGAGTGCAACGCATGCTTTCAGACCTAAGGACTTTGTGTTGAATAATCCCTCGATGTCTTCGATTGAATACCTGCAATCACTTAATATAAAATATAAATGAAAATGGAGAAGGTCATACCTTAGCAGTAATATCGTTTACGAAGTGATATGTTCCAATTGTTCGGTATGTCGTTCATTGTGCCAAGTTTGTAGGATCCCTTTCTGACGATATCGCAGACCTGGTATGGTCACTCCCAGTTTGGGCCAAGTTTTCCTTCATTTGGGTCTCGAGTATTGAGGGTGACCTTTCTCAAAACTAAGTCTCCGATTTTAAAGTGTCGAAGATTGGCTCTTGGGTTGTAATACCTTTCAATCCGCTATTTCTGTGCGTCCATTCGAACGAGGGCGACTTCCCGCCTTTCATCTAGCAATTCGAGGCTTGCATTCATAGACTCGTGATTTGACTCTTCTGTTGCAAACCCAAACCTGAATCTAGGTTCCTTGAATTCGACCAGGATTAGAGCTTCGGCACCATAGACTAAAGAGAATGGTGTTTCCCCCGTACTGGATTTTGATGTTGGTCGGTACGTCCAAAGGACCTCGGGCAATATTTCTCTCCATTTTCCTTTAACGTCAGTCAATCTTTTCTTTAGATTTTGAATGATGGTCTTGTTTGTCAATTCGGCCCGTCCGCTCCCACTAGGATGATATGGCGTTGACAAGATTCTTTTTATTTTGTTGTCTTCGAGAAACTTTGTTACTTTGCTGCCAACGAATTGATTTCTATTGTCACATACGATCTCGGTAGGCATCCCCAATCGACATATAATATGGTCCCAGATGAAGCCTATGACTTCGTTTTCTCTAACTTTCTCGAAGGCCAGTGCTTTAGCCTACTTAGAGAAAGAGTCATTCATAAACAAAATGAATTTAGCTTTACCTGGGGCCGATGGTAGAGGGTTGATGATATCCATTCCCCAATTCATGAACGACCATGGGGATACGACTTAGTGGAGTTGTTCTCCAGGTTGGTGAATCATTGACGTATATCTTTGACATTTGTCGCACTTTCGAACAAACTCTTTTGTATCCTTTTCCATATTGGCCCAATAGTACCCTGCTCTGATGACTTTGTTAACCAATGACTCGGCGACGAAATGATTTTTGCAAGTGCCTTTGTGAATTTCCCGTACGACGTAGTCGATATATCCTGGTCCCAAACATATCGCCAAGGGTCCATCGAACATTCTCCTATATAGTGTTCAATCCCCAGCCAATGTGAACTGCGCGAACTTTGTGCGTAGAGTCCTCGATTCCTTAGAGTCTGATGGGAGCTTCCCGTTCTTTACGTATTCGATATACTTATTCCTCCAATCCCAAGTCATACTCATGGATTTATTTTGGCGTGTCCTTCTTCGATTACTGACCTTTAAAATTGTACGACAGTCCCCGAGCTAAGTTCGTCGTCTTCGACCGATGACCCCAAATTCTCAAGGGCATCGGCCTCGTTGTTTTGTTCTCGAGGTATGTGCTGTATGGTCCATTCTTTAAATTGGTGTAAAGACACTTGTAGCTTATCCAAGTACCTTTGCATTCGATCTTCTCGAACCTCGAAAGTTATGATGACTTGGTTACCACAAGTAGGGAGTCACATTTGGCCTCGATGACCTCTGCTCCCAAACTCTTATCTAGCTCGAGATCTACAATCATGGACTCATACTAAGCCTCATTTTAGTCAATTTTGAAGTTTTGATAGGCTGTCTAATTGTATTACCTGTGGGTGGCTTCAAAATGATGCCTAGCCCGGACCCCTTCACGTTCACTGCGCCGTCTGTGAAAAGGGTCCACACCTCCGATGACGTACCCGATTTTAGTAATAGTTCCTTTTCAACATAGTCTACGAGGGATGTCATGAAGTCAGCCACGAAGTCTGCCAAGATTCGAGACTTGATGGCCATTCGGGGTTGATACTCGATATCAAACCCGTTGATCTCGATGGCCCATTTGGCCAATCGGCCTGAGAGTTCGGGCTTATGCAATATTGCGAAGGGGATAAATAGTCACCACACAAATTGGGTGACACTAAAAATATAGTTTTAATTTCCTAGAGGCGCTTATTAGAGAAAGCGGTAATTTTTCTAAGTGTGGGTACCGGGCCTCGGTTTCTCCTATGGTTCGACTAACATAGTAAACAGGAAATTTTGTACCTTGATACTCTCGAACTAGGATCCCAGTTACCGCGATTTCTGATACTGCTAACTGTAAGTAGAGTTGCTCGTCCATTTTTGGAGTACGAAGCAATGGCGGGCTCGAGAGGTACTGTTTTAGTTCTTCCAATTCTTGTTGGCATTCTGGGGTCCATGCAAAATTGTTCTTCTTTTTAAGCAGTGAGAAAAACCGGTGACTTCTATCTGAGGACCTCGAAATGAACTGACCTAGGGCGGTTATGCGCCCTATTAACCTTTGTATGGCCTTAACATTGTCCACGAGCGTGATATCTTCAATGGCCTTGATTTTATCGGGGTTGATATCGATGCCCCAATTTGATACCATGAAGCCGGGGAACTTCCCCGATCCCATCACGAATGCGCACTTCTTCGGATTGAGTTTCATCGTTGTGCTTTCTTAGTATGTTGAAGGTCTCCTTCAGATGTTTCAAATGGTCCTCTGCGTGCAAGGACTTATCTAGCATTTCATCAATATAAACTTCCATTGATTTTCCTATTTGTTCTTCGAACATGTGATTTACTAGGCGTTGATAAGTTGCAACAACATTTTTTAGTTCAAATGGCATTACGTTATAACAATAGGTGTCGTACTTAGTGATGAGCGAACTCTCTTCCCGATCCTCCGGGTTCATTTGTATTTGATTGTACCCCGAGTGGGGATCGACAAAGCTAAGGATCTCGTGGTCGGCCGTGGAATCGATCATGCGATCGATATTCAGCAAAGGAAAGGAATCTTTAAGGCATGATTTTTTAAAATCCTTATAGTCTATGCACATTCTAAGTTTATTCCCTTTTTAGGGACTACGACTACGTTTGCTAGCCATTTAGGATATTTTGCCTCCCGATTGAATTCTATTTTGAGAAGTTTGGTTACCTCTTCCTTGATGAATGCATGTTTAACCTCGGTCTGGGGCCTTATCTTTGCTTTACTGGAGGGAACTATGGGTCCAAGCTCAATCAATGGGTAGTGATCTCCGGTGGGATCCCTGTCATATCATGGTGGGACCAAACAAAACAATCCATATTATGGATAAGGAATTTAATGAGTTTTTTTAGCTCAGGGGTTAACCACGTGCCCAGGTATACCTTTCACTCGGGTAGGTACTTGATCAGTAAGACTTGCTCCAGCTCTTCGCCCATTGATTTTGTGGCATCAGAGTCATCGGGAATTATGAAGGATGGGGAAATCTAATGTTCATCGTCCTCGTCTGCCCCTCGTTCCTCCGATTAGGTCGAGGCTGATACATGTGGTTGCTATTTAACCTCCTTCTTGTATTTTGACTCTGATCCCTTTGATGAACGCACCGATACCGGTATTATTTCATCGACCGCGAACATCTCTTTGGCAGCATGTTGTTCCCCATACACCGTTTTTACTCCATCCGGTGTCGCAAATTTCAGCATTTGGTGAAGGGTTGAGGGGACCGCCCTCATGTTGTGAACCTAGGGTCTTCCAACTAGCACGTTGTATCTCATATCACCCTCGATCATATGGAACTTGATTTCTTGAATAGTCCCGACTACATTAACTGGTAAGATTATTTCACCTTTATTTATTTGACTTTCCATGTTGAAACCATTAAGAACCCGAGTTGCAGGTACGATCTGATCCTGTAGGCCGAGCTGCTCCACAACCCTCAATCGAATAATATTGGCTGAGCTTGTAGATAAATTAAAACACGTTTAACCTTAATTTTATTCAAAAGAATAGAGATTACCAATGCATCGCTATCTCGAGTTCGTTTCTCCCTAGCGATCGACACCTTGGTGCGTTTGAACACAGACGCTTGTGGAATGTCGACTCTACCAACGATCATGTAAATGACGTGTTGCGGTTCTTCCTATTTGTTTTTCTTGTGTGCATCCCTATCTCTGAAGTGATATTTATCTCGATTACTCAAGAATTCTCGAAAGTAACCCTCGTTGAATAGACAGGCCACCTCCTCCCATAGTTGTCTGCAGTCTTCGGTTCTATGACCATGTGTACCATGGTTATGCATATTTGATTAGGGTTCCTTTCAGCTGGATCGGTCTGTAAGGGTCTGGGCCATCTATCATCCTTGATTCTCCGAACGGCTGACATGATACCTGATGCGCCGATGCTGAAGTTGTATTCCGATAATCGTGGCGCTTCTGTGGGATCGACATGTTTATGGAAGACACTTTTGCTCATGAACCCTTAGAAGCTTTGTCCTCGATAATTCCTTCGATTTTTTCGAATGAGATTACATCCTAGGCTACTTTTTCTACTATCTCCATTGTATGGTTGATACTAATCTTTTTTCGATCAGGGTTCTGTGTCGATGTCCCTTTGAACTATACCGACGAGCCTGTTTGGGTAAACGGATCTGGAAGGGGTCCCAAATGGATCATCCTCGACCTTGATCTTTGACTGGTATCAATAATGCACATCGGCCCAAGTCATCACTGGATATTAAATTAAATCCTGCTTTAGCTGCCGTTATGATACCATACTTCGTTCATTCAAACCTTAAGTAGAAGTTTGAAAAACCCAATCATCTGTGACCGGGGGTAGGTCCATGCGTTCCTGTCACGACCCAAACCAATGGCCTGCGACGGGCACCCGGTAACTTACTCAATCGAGTACCAACATAACGTGTCATACTATTGTAGATAATTGAGCTGGAAGGCTGCCGTAAAATAAGTAAAATACAACGTGAGGTACCAACTTATACATAAGACATACGGGCTAATAAGACTAAATATCCACTCGTATAATGAACATAGGCCGACAAGGCCATACAATCTTTTATGTACACGGCATCTGTCTACAAGCCTCTAAGAATACATAATTTTCATAAAGTTTGGGACATAGTCCCGCCATAAAACAATACACGTCTAAATCATAATAACCAAACAAGCAACTCTGAAGCAAATGGAGCGCACCAACATCTTCCGCTGAGGTGATAGCCTACTTGGAGGTCTCTCAATCTGTCTATCGAGACTTGCGGGCATGAAACGCAGCGTCCCCACGCAAAATGGATGTTGGTACAGATAATGTACCGAGCATGTAAGGCACATAAATAAGTATATAAAAGACATGGAAGAAATATAGAGTAAATGACTCAACCTGTAACTCTAGATAACTCTGTAAATCATGAAATCCTTATAGTGTCATGCATATGCGTATATATGTCATTTCGTGCATAGGCACATATGTTCATTACATCATCAAGCCTCTGAAAGAATCCCGTCATATCATCTCGCCCACTGTGGAAAATATCATCAACGTATACCAGCTGATCATGTGGTGGTGCGTATATAACTCAATAACCTTTTCCATATCCCGTATACATATATATATACATACATATATACGCGTATAACTCCGTTTGAGTCATGGTTCAATGTACATGTATAAATGAATGAAATTCATAAGAAATACATTAATAAGATTTTCTTAGAATGCCATAAAAATCAATATGTCTTTCGGATAAACATTATCAAATACGTATTTTTCTGACACCCATGAGCAGAAGATAATAATAATTCACATGGGGAATCAAGAATATAGACACCCCTAATATTTCTATGAATAGAGTAATTTATGAAAACCGTGTGTTTGCTCGTTTCTTCTATATCGTACGGACCATGCCAAAAGAAAGAAGGGATATCCTTAACATACCTAAGTCAATTCTCTTGGAAATCCCTTTAACACACGTTAATTACGACAACACGTAACGGAAGATGGGAGTAGGAAAAAATCCGTATGATATTCTTGAGAAATATTGCACCGTACTCTGTTATAATTGCAAAACCTCACTTTGATTTGAATTATTGAAGTCTTGCGTTGCTTGGATATATACAGATGATATGAGATGACCCAAAATAACATGATGAAGTTCCTTAAGAGTCACAAATCTCTTAATTGATAGATGATAACGTGAATTTGTCTCTTAAGTGATGGATATATACAGATGCATATGTCTCTGAAGTCTTGCACCGTACTCTTAAGAGATAGACTCTTAGTTATATGACTTTTAAGAGTAATGCTGTAATGCTTAGTTATATGACTCTTAGTTATATAGATTCTTAGTCACTTAGTTAAATCTTGCAGTGCTGCCACGTTTAAAGGTAAGGTTTCTTATATGTATCCTATTGTTTTTAAATTAATTAATAATTTATTAATCTCTCCCTAACCAATAATTAACCAATTACCCATGTTATTAAGAATTATCCCAAATTACTTAAAATACTACTCATTTTTAATATACCATTATACATCATACTATTATGGTCATATGGTACCTTGTATGACACTAGTCCATAAATACGAGGTATTAATGCTCGGCCCGTATTTTATCCCAAAATGCCAAACTTGGATGAATATTAATTTTCTTTAACTTTCTTCCACTCTCACATTCATGAATTTACTCATCACTTGTTTGAATTAGCATAATACTTATAATCTACAAATAATATTTTCCTTGGACTGGCATCAATTATCTTACGATAAATTCAATGTACAATACTACAAGGTGCAACATCGTCGTAATTTAATAATGCAGGACGTAACATCATCATAATATTGCAGGGTGTAAAAGTTCCATCTGGAACCGAGATACGAATTCCCTTAGTATTTCGTTGTCCTTTTGTTTCACTTTAAAGAGGTCTGACTTCCTAGTCGTAACCTTTATTGCTCCGGCATGTGCCTTCATGAATGAATCTCCAAGCATGGTGAAGGAATCGATGGAATTGGGTGGAAACTTTTGGTACCATATCATCACACCTTTCAATGAAGTTTCCCCAAATTTCTTCAGTAGAACGGATTCAATCTCATCATCTTCTAAGTCATTCCCATTTATCGCGCATGTATAAGAAGTGACATGCTCATTAGGGTCGGTGGTCCCATTGTACTTGGGAATTTTTGGTATGCGGAATTTCTTCGGAATAGGTGTCGGAGCCGCACTTGGAGGGAAAGGCTTCTGCACTAACTTCTTCTAATCCAAACCCTTAAGAATCGGTGGTGCCCCTGGTATTTGGTCAACCTGGGAGTCGTACGTTTCTACTTTCTTGTCATTCACCTCGATTTTCTTTTCTCCTGATTCAATCCGTTTAGTGAGCTCCTCGAACATTTTCATAATGGAGGGGTCAATCCTCGATTCATTTGCGTGCGATCTCTCCGGTACATGCTCGAACCTGTGAACGACTTCTGGTGAGGGTTCGAGGTCGATCCCACTTGGTGCTCGGTTCTGATTTTGTAGTTGTGATATAGCGGCTTGTTGCGCCTGTGGCATTTCAAATATCAATTAGAGGCTGACTCCACCATCTTCTCTGCCATGCGTACCTTGTCAACCTGATCAACCTTTTCTGCATACGCTACCCTTGGGATCAATGCCCAAATTTTCATTTAGGGCGATACGTGAACTGACATCGACGGGATTTGAAATTGGTACTCCCTCGAGGTCAGCCTGAGGAACCACAATCCCTGGGGCGTCTAAATTGTCATTTTCCCCGTGAAATCCGAGGTTGTTGTCACCATGTGTGGGTGCTGCTTGTGAGTTTGACATGTTTATCCTGAAAAAAAAGATTCTTACAAGAACAAGCGTAAAAGTAGTGTGTGTTATCATAATCATTGTTAAGCAATCACTATTATCCTTAGCCCCACGGTGGGCGCCAAATAGTTTACCCTTAAAATTGGATAACAATTAAACTTATAATGTGGTTTTAAGGATATGTGATTTTACCTAACACCAATTGATAAATATAAAGATTAGTAATAGAAATGGACAATAAAGTAAAGCAAACCAGCGTTGAAATATATTTAATCCCTCGAGCTAGGGTGCCCTCGAACTAATTGAGGCAAAATTAATAAAGCAAAAAGTAAGTTGATGAACAAGAATGTATAAGCGAGAGAGAAAGTGTTATATGTCTTTTTTATGTGTGAACAATGTGTCTTACAAATGATTAGAACTCCCCTTTAAATAGCAGAGGAATTCTACTTATGGTATAACTCTAATTACATAAGGAAATCCCATCATTAGCTAATTAACTGTTCTTGAATTGATCCGTTCCGGGATTTATGCCATGATCTCCAACCAGTCACATATATCTCGCCTTTATGTTGTTATGCTATCTTTGATCTTGCTCGATGTCTGTCTCATTCGGTCTCGATCGCTACTGGCCTCGATCTCGACTAGTACCTCAAATTCGAACTCGGTACCTTATCCTCGTGCGTCGGTCTCGGTACATTAGTAAAATTGGGTTAGCCCGATCTCAACTGTATATAATGCCCTCGGCCGATACAACATGTCTAAAAAAGGCAACAGTTAAAAAACTTGGCATATAACTGACTATCTCTCATAGTCAGAAGTACAACCCAAAGATGCTGCTTATGCCCCTCTCAACTGCGGGAGTAGATCAAGATATCATCAATGAATACAATCACAAAATAATCCAAATAGGGCTTAAATACCCGATTCATCAAATCCATAAATCTTGTAGGGGAATTTCTCAACCCAAATAACATCACTAGAAACTCATAATGCCCATACTAAGTCCAAAACGATGTCTTAGGGACATCTGATGATGCCCTATATTCAATTGATGGTAGCCGAATCTCAAATCAATCTTCGAAAATGCTTTGGCACCCTGAAGCTAATCAAATAAGTCATCAATCCTCGTTAGCGGGTACTTGTTCTTGATAATTATTTCGTTCAATTCCCGATAATCTATACACATCCTCATCGAACCATCCTTCTTCTTCTTCACGAACAACATGGGCGCACCCCAAGGTGAGACACTAGGTCTAGTGAATCCCTCTAGAGAATCTTACAATTGCTCCTTATGTTCCTTTAACTCAAGCGAGGCCATATGGTATCGTGGAATAGAAATGGGTTGAGTGCTCAGAGCCAAGTCAATATCTCTGTGGAGTGGCATCCCTGACAGATTTGCAGGAAACCCCTTTGGAAACTCACGCACAACTGGTATTGAATTCATGAAAGGAACATCCGTACTAGAATCAGGAATATAGGCCAAATATGCTAGACATCCCTTCTCAACCATACTCTGAGCCTTCAAATAAGTATTAAGCCTATAGGTAGAATGACCTGGAGTCCCTCTTCACTCTAGTTGAGGCAACCTCGGTATGGCTAAGATTAGCATCCTGGCTTGATAGTCCAATATAGCGTGATAAAGTGACAAACAATCCATGCCCAAAATAACATCAAAGTCCACCATATCAAGAAGTAGGAGATTTACACTAGTCTCAAGAATCCCAATAGTAATCACATACGAGCTATAAACACGATCTACAACAATATAATATCCCACATGCATAGACACAAACACAGGAGCACTCAAAGAATCACGAGGCACAACCAGATATAAGGCAAAATAGGATGACACGTAAGAATAAGTAGAGCTAGATCAAATAGAACTGAAGCATCTCTATGGAAAACTGGAACAATACATGTGATAATAGCATTATATGACTCGGCCTCGGGTCTAGCTGGGAATGCATAAAAATTAGGGTTAAGCCCCATGTCACAACCTAGATCGGAGGGTCGCGACGGGCTCGGTGCCTTACTCAACTGAATACCAATATAAAATATCTTTCTTATCATACCATCATGGGTAAAGGGGCAAGAAGGGCCTTCATGAGATAACCAAAACAAAACATATGGAAATACTTGACATAGGATGACCCAACATGATATGCAAACTTATAGATGTGACATACATGCCTATAAGTCTGACATGATCATTTGTACGCTCAAAATATAGGCCGAAAAAGACATAAAAGCATAAATATACATGAAATCTATCTACAAGCCTCTACGAGTACAGAAACTTCATAAAGGTCGGGACATGGCCCTGCCATACCAATCAATACATGTCCAAATAATTCTGACAAAATAGGCAACTCTGGAGCAAGTGGTTTATACCAACTCTTTCCGCTGAGCTGATAGCCTACTCGGAGGACTATCAACCTGTCTATCGTGACCTGTGGGCAGGAAACATCCCAGGCAATAGGTATGTCAATACAAATAAATTACCGAGTATGTAAGGAATGAAAAGTAGTATATAAAAGACATGAAAGAAACATGGAGTAAAGGACTCAACTTGTAAGTCTGAATAACTCTATGAATTATGAAAAATTTATAATGTCATGCATGTAGGTATAAATGCCATATAATGCATAGGTATATGTGTACATAACATCATCAAGTCTTTTAGGGAATCCCATCATATCATCTTAGCCTCTGTGGGAAATATCATCAATGTATACCAACTGATCAGGTGGTGGTGTGTATCTAATGCAGTAACCTTTTCCCATACCCCATATACATATAATATATGCGTATATAACACCATCTAGTCATGGGTCAATATATATGTATAAATGAATGCAATGCATAATGAAGTAAGTCAATAATATCTCTCAGGATGTCATAAGATCAATATGCCTTCGGTTACTATCACGAAATAAGCTTTATCAACTTACGTATTTTCTAAGACCCGTGAAGAGACGATATAATAAAAGGATATATGGAGAATCAAGAACATAGGCAACCCTAGTACTTCTAAGAAAAGAGTCATTTGTGAAAATTGAGTGTTTGTTCCTTTTATTGTATCCTATGGATCATGAAAAAAGGAAAGAAGGAATTTCCTTAACATACCTTTTCAATCTTCTCTCCAATCGTCAACCAAGCTCAATATGATCTTCTTACGTCTACAATGAGTAAACTAACTTCGTCGTCATCGTATAAGTGTTGTAACTCTTATATTTTGAAACCACTATTCTACAAGAAAACGGAAAGCACCTCCCCTTTTTTTTACTACATCCCATAAGTTACTAAAAGATACCAAACATTCCAAACAACAATCAATAGCTATATGGAACACAATCAGCATAATAACACGTCGAGCGACAAGCTCGATTCATGTCTAATAACACTATGTTTTGAATCCTTTCCCTCCCATTTATATTCAGGAAAATATTGCTAATAACAGAACAATATGCTCAGGTTATTCAATAAATTTTCCAGCCATAAGATACTGCATGAACACCTCCCAAAAAGTCCAACAATCAACAACATTATTAACAAGACTTTTGATCGATATCTCACAAGTTGTAGCTTGAATGACTTAGCCGTAACTTGGATAAACACAAATAAATGTTGAGTAAGATGTTACTTACCTTTCAACAGATAGAACAACTCCAATTTTAGCCTAGTATACCACGAAATATCCTTCCCACGCAGTCACAAGAACAAGGAAGTGAAACTAGCCATCAATTCGGGTTTCTTGGTACTAGAATCACATTAGAATACATGAGATCACCTAGGGTTGATATGAAAAACTTAGGAGAGTATTTTACAGAACCTAAACCACTTTTAAAAACTACCCACACGAGTTGGAACCACACCAAAATCAGCAACCACAGGAAGAACAAGAAACTCACTAGCGCCACAGGATTCCCGACACTTGATTTGTGTTGTTTGACCTTGGTTTGGGTATGGGATCACGAGAGAACTTTGAGATAAAGTTTAAGGTGTCTAGGGTCTGAAGAGAGTTAAAAATAATGAGTTAAAGCAGGATTTAGGCGACACACACACACACACATGCACACACACACACACACACACACACACACACACACACATATATATATATATATATATATATATATATATATATATATATATATCAAGATATCTCAACCGCCTAAGTGGGTCCCAATAAGAGCTGCTTGCGCAATCTCGCGAAAATGCGAATATCTCTACTCTGGTATCATATCAATGAATGGTTTAACGAGCTGGAAACTAGACTCGTAGATATTTAATTTGATAGGCGTATCATCCCTTAATTCCAAGTACTTTAGGAGAAAAGCTCTGATACATTTGACCTAATTTTCAGCACATTTATGAGTGTAACTTATGATGATCTTTGCCAACTTTTGTTCCACCATTCCCTTGACTTCAACACTCAACATACGACTATAATAAATCATAACATAACCTCCTTATCATTTTATGCACCCAAGTCACACCCCAATATTAAATGTTATAACTTCAAAACTTGTCGACATTCAGCGAAACTTATTTTCTTCAATTTTCTTAGATTCTAAGCCTTTCAACCCTCTTGGTACTTGTTATTCATGATCTTAAATATTTGTAACCCTAAGGTAATACGATTAACTTACTTTATGTACTTTCAAATATGATCTCATTTGTTAGCATACATCAATTGACTTGCGACGTACTCTTACGTACAAAAACACGGGGTGTAAAACCCCACCACTCTGACCTACGCCTTCGGATAGCCACTAGCTGGCTGGCCTCCACCTCTAACGTCTTGACCTCCACCTCTAATGGACTGACCTCCACCTATGGAAGCCTGACCCCTCCTCCAAATGGTTGAGTGGGCGGTGAAGTAACCAATGCCGGAACTATGGCATGAGAACTGTGTTGTAGCATGACTTCGTGTGACCTGGGGAAAAATCTAGAGAGGTGCCTTGGATCTCCACAAGTATAACAAGCCTTAGGCTGTTGTGACTACTGACTTTGGAACTGGACCTGTTGATCTAGAAATCCACCCTAATAACTCTGGATCAGAGGTGCATTAATAGGATCTGGTGGTGCACTATAGGCTAGCTACTCAGTATGAAATACATAAGGACCACGACTACCCAAAGCACCGTGGGATGCCAAAAATGCTGATGGAAATAGCATAGGAGGATGGCCTCTACCAAAATTACCCATGCCTCCAGATAGGAACCACTGAAAGAACCGAAATGATGAGGCCTACCGGCCTCCTCTCTTGTCCACGAACCATCTCGATCCGTCTAGCAATCTCTACAGCCCTCTGAAAGGAAATATCATCTATGGTCTCCTTGACCATTTGTATCCTAATACTAAAAGTAAGTCCATCAATGAATCTCCTCACTCTCTCCCTCTCAGTAGAGAGTAAGATAATTGTATGGGGAGCTAGGTCCATAAGGCCCACTAAATGGACTAGAGCGTCCTGAAGCATTGGAGTGGCTAGACATCCCTCCGGGACCTGGGCTGGTCCAACTTGTATGGCCGAAGCGGGGATCTGCTCCTCATGCTCAATGTGAGGCTCCACTGTGGGTGATCCAACTCGAGCTCTAGGCTGAGCTCTGCCCCTGCTGCGGCCTCTGGCTCGACCAGGACCTCATCCTCTACTCTTGGTGGTAGCTTCAAATGGGGGCTCTAACTCCTGTTCGAATGAAGATTTTGTGCGTGTTCTCACCATGTGCGAGAGAAAAAGAATGGAATGATTCAAACAACAATGATAGAATAAAATTGCACGACGGGGAAAGAAAGAAATGATTTTTTTCCTAAAACTCCAAAGCCTCTAGGCGATAAGTACAGATGTCTCCGTACCTATCCTCCAAACTCTATTAAGCTTGTTGTTGACTCGTGAGACCTAAACAACCTAGTTCTTTGATACCAACTTGTCATGACCTCGAATCCCAACCTCAGTATCGTGATGGCACCTAACTTTCCACTTGCTAGGCAACCCGACTTTAAATTTATTAACAATTTAAAAACAAAATAATGACATTCAATGAGAAATACAAGCCAAGTCTAACACAATACTGATGTAAACCACGTGATAATATATACTCCAAAAATCGGGAGTCACGACTACACGAGCAACTAGAAGTCTACAAATAGGGTCTCAAATAAATACAATTGTCCTGAAAGAAATAAACCGTAAAAGCGGGAAATGCAAGGGGAATTCAAGGTTTGCGGACACCAGCAAATCTACCTCGAGTCTCCATATGAAATGATCCGAGCTGACGTGCCTCACGCACCGCTGGGACCAATACAAGTATCTGCACAAGAAGTGTAGATAGTATGAGTACAACCGACCCAATGTACTCCATAAGTGTCGAGCCTAACCTCGATGAGGTAATGACGAGGCTATGATAAGACACTGATGTAAATAAACCTATACAAGTGTATATAAAGTAGCAACATGAAAAGAAAACTATAAAGGACTAACTGGAAGGGGACATGCAAAAAGGGGAAGATATAATAAATACGACAAGTATGAATTCACGAAATAACTAAGTAAATCACAAAAATTGAAAATCAGTCAGGTCAATGATTTGAAAAAATGGCACGACATCACCCTTCGTGCTTTTACACTCGTCCTAACCATGTAGTAATAATAATAATATGAATGAAATTGGATAGCATCACCCTTCATACTTTTACTCTCATCCTCACCATGTAATAATGACAATATGAATGAAACGGCACATCATCACCTTTCGTGCATTTACTATCTTCCTCATCATGTAATAATGATAATATAAATGAAATGGTACGACATCACTGTATTGGTAAAAAAGAGTCTCACACGTAAGCCAACTTTTGACAACTCAGCCAGTCACGTAGACATAGGAAAACGCGACAGCTGGACATGACTCCTTGAAGAGATATGGTACAAAGAGGCACGATTCAGTAAACCCACGAACTTATCAGCACGGGAAACTCAACTTGATCAAAACGGGGGAGAGGCACGGTCAGAATGAATCTAGACAAAGCTACGAGCAGATTCAAGGACCCACAATTGATTACTCGAGCATTATGTAACTGAACCCCAATTACCGTTATCCTGTGTAACGCTTCATTAATGTCATAATTAGTCATTAATGAGTAACCATAGCAAGAGTCGTACGTTATAAGAATCTCCTATATAAGGGAGGGGAATACAACTTGCAAAGGCATCTGATTCTCGAATAGAATCAACGTCGATCTTTTATTTCTGCAATATTGTTTGTTGTTCATTTTTCCCATTATCTTGATTATCAGTAACCCGTATTCTTATTAAAAATAAACTAGTCAAAGGGTCTAATTATTTGGTTAAACAAATTGGTTCCGTTACCGGGAAACTGATAATCTTTGTTTACTTTCCAAGTGATATCCTTTGAATTATGTCAAACCCCAACGACAACAGCCATCAAAGAAGTGGAACCCCAGTTCCCTCGCCTTCAGGAACCCCACGTGGTTTGAGGGAACAATCCCCAGAAAGATCCAATAACAACAATGGTAATAATGATCAAACTGTGGAACAAGATCATGTAAAGCAAATGACTTATGTGAGCCAAGCTTTGCAAGAATTTGCGAGAGGATTACCGGCAAGGTTGCCCACACCGCCGACGCCACCTCCCAATAACACCATCACCATGGAAAATCCTCAATCTGGGTTGGCATACTCAGGAAGAGGAGATACTCCTAATGAATCTCTCAAAATGAGATCAGGTATATCTAATAACTCAGAATTAAGAAATTTACTGCTAACCATGCAGAAATAGATTAAGGAGCAGAATGATCGCATCGAAAAAATTCCTGGTGTACCACCTGTCATCAAAGGAATCGATGTTGATAGATATTCTCAACAACCTTGAAGGCCAGGTGCGACACCTTTACATATACCCACGAAGTTTAAAATACCTGACGTTCCCAAATATGATGGAACAACTGACCCACGCGACCATGTGAATTCTTTCACTACTTGGGTAAAAGGCAACGACTTAACGAAACAATAGATTGAATCAGTCCTTGTCAAAAAATTTGGGGAAACACTTACCAAAGGGGCTCTAAGCTGGTATTCTCTTCTCCCTGAAAATTCTATTGACTTTTTTGTTGAGCTTGCAGATTCGTTTATAAAAGCACACTCTGGTGAACAAAAAGTTGAGAAGAGAATGAAAGACATATTCAAAATAAAACAAGGAGACACAGAACTACTCCGTGAGTTCGTAGATAGGTTTCAACGAGAAAGAATGTAGTTATCCAGGGTGCCTGATAATTGGGTAGCCATGGCATTTGCAAGCAACTTGAACGATAAAAGCTCAGAAGCCACCAGGTGACTTAAGGAGAATCTAAGAGAATTCCCCGCCACAACATGGAACAATGTATGTAACAGGTACAATACTAAACTCAAAATATAAGAAGATATCATTGCTCGTTCGAGAGATGAAGATCATTCCAGATCCAGACGTCCTAAATCAGATAGAAGATCAGGTAAAAACATGTATGATCCTTACTTAGGACCCTGGGGACGTGATATCCGCCCCAAGTTAAAGAACACTAGGTCGGACTATAGACCACAAGGAAGAGATGTAGTCTCATCCTCGTCTAGATCTAGAAAAGATCGAGATGAACGACCTAGAGGTAGTACTCAAATTGGGGATCATACCATTAATGTACGTACTACTGAACTTGTCTCAATATTGAAGAACATGGGTGACAAGGTTAAGTGTCTCAAAGAGATGCGGTCAAATCCAAGTAGAAGAAACCCAGATCACTGGTGTGAATTTCACGACGATCATAGGCATAAAACTGCAGATTGCAGATTTTTACAAGGAGAAGTAGAAAATTTGCTAAAACAGGGCTATTTAACAGAATTGTTTAGTGATAAAGGTAAACAGGCACACATGAGGATCAGGCAGGACCCCCCAAAGACTCCTTCTTCAAAACGAACCGTTAACATAATACATAGGGGTGAAGAAGTAAACAGAGTGATTTGCAAAACAACCACAAAGTTCACAATTACACACAGGAAACGTTCTCGTGGAGAAGACGATATAACCTTCGATGATGCAGATAGTAGTGGGTTAATGCTTCCGCATAATGATGCTCTGCTAATATATTTACTTATTCATTACACTAACGTAAAAAGAATGTTGATTGATCCAAGTAGTTTAGTCAATATCATTTTGCTAAGAGTCGTGGAGGAAATGCTACTGGACAATCAAGTAATCCCAAAAGCACGAGCCATATCAGGGTTTGATAACTCGACAGTTATAACAAAAGGAGAAATTGAGCTTATCACTTATGCTGAGGGGGTGATCAAACGAACTAGGTTCCAAGTCATCGATACTCACATGGCTTATAACGTGATCACTGGAAGACCATGGATCCACGACATGAAAGCAATACCCTCCATGTTGCATCAGGTAATTAAATTTCCCTCTGAATGGGGGATTCAACAAATCAAAGGAGATCAACAGACCGCAAAAAATATAAATTTTGTGGTACACTAAAATAAGAAAATAGAGGTGGAAGAATTACGGGATAAGGAAATCTCTCAAGCAGGTATCACCGCCCAAACAGGCATGGAAGAAATTACTGCCTAAATAGTTACAGAAGATATTATTGCTGAAACAAGTATGAAAGAAAATACTTACGAGAAGAAGAGTCAAGTTACCACGGAAGGTGTACTATACCACACAGATACGGATTCCAGACCGGACGTCATTCATGAATCGGAGGAAGATGAGCACATCAAAGCAACTACGGAGGAGCTCAAAGCTATTCCGTTATCCGAACAAAAACTTGAGCAGAAAGTGTATATAGGCACGAGGCTAGGACCCACTCGAAGAGGTAAGTTAATTAATTATTTAAAGGCTAACGCATACTGTTTTGCATGGTCCCACTCAGATATGATAGGCATCCCACCAGAAGTGATGACTCATAAACTAAATGAAGATCTATCCTTCGTACCTGTTAAGCAAAAGAAAAGAAAGCAAGGACCATTCAAGAACCAAGTGATTGACGAAGAGGTACAAAAACATTTTAATGTTGGTTTGATATGAGAGACAACGTACCCTAACTCGGTTAGCAAACACCGTGATAGTACCTAAAAATAATGGCAAGTGGAGAGTACTCATGGATTATACTGACTTAAACAAAGCATGCAACAAAGATTCATTCCCACTGCCTCATATAGATCAAATGATTGATGCCACCGCAGGTCATGAACTATTAAGCTTTCTAGATGCATATTCTGGTAATAATCAGATTAAAATGGATCCTTTAGACGAGGAAAAAACCTCCTTCATCATGAACAGGGGGACTTATTGTTATAAAGTCATGCCTTTTGGCCTAAAAAACGCTGGAGCCACCTATCAAAGGTTAGTGACCAAGATGTTCCAAGAACATCTGGGAAAAATGATGGAGGTTTACATTGATGACATGTTGGTAAAATCAACACAACCACAAGACCATTTCCAGCACATCTCTACTGCTTTTGATATTTTATGCAGGTATAATACGAAGTTAAATCCAGAGAAATGCGCTTTTGGATTGCAACCAGGAAAATTTTTGGGTTTCCTTGTATCAAACAGAGGAATAGATGTAAACCCCTCTCAAATTAAAGCCATAGAGGAAATACCTAATGTCTTAACAAATAAAAAGGAGTTCAAAGATTGACAGGGAGAGTAGCAGCTTTGGGTAGGTTTATTTCGAGTCTTCCGAAAAAAGTTTTAAATTCTTCTCAGTTCTCAGAAGCAGAATCAGTTAGAAAGGACTGAAGAATGTCGGCAAGCCCTCAAGAACCTGAAGAATTATCTATCAAAACCACACTGTTTTCAAAGCCAAAAGAAGGGGAAAGGTTGTACATCTACCTGGCTGTCACAGAAATTGCTGTAAGTGCAGTATTGGTAAGAGAAGAAAAAGGTAAACAATCACCAATCTATTATGTAAGTAAAACTTTGTTAGATGCTGAAACTAGATATCTACATCTGAAAAAGTTAGCCTTAGCTTTAATAATGGCATCTAGAAAATGATGACCTTATTTTCAGTGCCACCTAATCACTGTTGTGACCTCATATCCATTAGAAAATATTCTGCATAAACAAGTGAGTGGGCCATAGAATTTAGTGAGCATGAGATAATCTATCAGTCTAGGACTGCAATTTAGTCTCAAATACTATCTGATTTTGTTGTTGACTTTATTAATAACATTGTATCTGAAGTAGAAAAAGAGTTACAACTCTTTAACGGTGTTAATCCAGGCCTATGGACCTTGTTCACCGATGGTTCTTCAAATATAAAAGACATCGGCTTAGGCATAGTCTTGATATCACCCACGGGTGAAAAGACACGGCAAGCTATAAAGTGTTATCCTATCACTAACAATGAAGCAGAGTATGAAGCTGTTATTGCAGGGATTGAACTTGCACGGAGCTCTCAATCGAGCAAATTGTGATCAATAGCGACTCCCAACTGGTAGTAAATTAGATACAGGGAACGTACATCGCTTGAGAGACTAGAATGCAACAGTATCTTGAAAAAGCACGAGAGTTCGTAAGACAATTCAAAACATGGAAGGTAGTGCAAATACCTAGAGAGGAAAATGTAGAGGCAGAAGCATTAGCTAACCTCGTAGCAGTCACGGAAGTAACGAACAAAGACAATACAATTGTCGTTCAACTATTTCATTTAATAATAGACCAGGACAGGAATGAGGTAACTTTCAACAACCTAACCTGGGACTGGAGAAACGAAATTCTTAATTTTTTTGCATAATGGCACCGTACCTGAAGACAGGAAAGCGGCTCAAGCACTACGCCGCAAAGCTGCACGGTACTTCCTTATTCGCAACTTACTTTATCGTAAGATGTTCAGTGGACCCCTAGCTAAATGCCTTGGGCCTAACCAAACGGAATTTTTGATGAAATAAGTCCACGAAGGGCACTGTGGAAATCACTCAGGGGCGAGATCCTTAGTGAAACACTAATCAGAGCTGGATACTATTGGCCTAAGATGGAATAGGAAGTCGAGAATTTCGTATCCAAATGTGCCAGATGCCAAAGGTTTGCCAATAACATGCATCGACCAACGGAATTATTACATCCAATAATATCCCCATGTCCTTTCATGAAATGGGGTATGGACATAGTAGGACCTCTTCCCACAACTAAAGGACAGGTACAATTTTTACTCGTACTAACCGACTATTTTACAAAATGGGTAGAGGCAGAAGCGTTCAAACAAGTGCGAGAAAAGGAAGTTAAAATCTTCTTATGGCGAAATAAAATATGTCGCTTTGGTATGCCGAAGGAGATCGTGTGTGATAATGGCCCAAAATTCATAGGCTCGCAAATGACATAATTCTTCGAAAGTTGGAAAATCAAGCGGATCACCTCAACGCCGTACCACCCCATGGCTAATAGTCAAGCTGAGCCAACGAATAAGCTCATCATCAACAATCTAAAAAAGTGGCTAGATAAAGCCAAAGGAAACTGGCCTGATGAGTTACCAGCGCTACTATGGGCATACATAACAACTTCAAAAATAGCCATGAGAGAAACTCCGTTCGCACTTGTTTATGGCTCAGAAGCCTTAATACCAGTGGAGATTGGTGAACCAAGCATAAGGTTCTCAATAGAAATGGAAGGTGCAAAACAACGATGAATTAAGGACCAACCTAGACCTGCTCACACCACGGAGAGAATCAGCATTAATACATATGGCAGCTCAAAAACAAATCATAGAGCGTTATTACAACCGTAAAGCTCATCGCAGGTACTTTAAAATTGGGGACATCGTCCTCTAAAAAGTCTTTCAATCAACAAAGAAAGCAGGTGCAGGAAAGCTAAATCCAACTGGGAAGGACCTTACAAAATCAGAGGCATAGCTGGGAAAGGCGCCTATGAGTTGGAAGCTATGGATGGCAGAGTTCTACCAACAAGTTGGAATTCCATCCATCTGAAGAAGTATTACTTCTAAAAGAAAATAATACCCACCGTCAGGTATCACACGTTCGATTTTATTTTGAACATTTAAAAATTTTACTAACTTTTTAAGATGATAGGCATAAAGCTAACCTATCACCAGATGATGATATTAGACCTGCAAAGACACGAGGAAATAACACAATTCCCGGTCTAGGGTTACACTTTATGATGGACGTTTTAAAAGGGTTAGGCAGTCATCTTCTAAAAAACTATATACCTTCGAGTCCGGAATGTTTTTCCTTTTTAGGAAAAGGACCACAAGGAAGGAATAATCAAGTGCTCGAGATTTCATTCATCAAAACTCAAACACTTGGGGGACTATACAGTATGGAAGGCTAAGACGAAGCAAAGAAGACTACCAGAAAGTCAAAAGCTCGAGCCTAAAGACCCATATACCCAATGAGACAACTGACACGAGCAAAATCGAAAGAAATTAAAAGAGCCATCCAAATACAAAGCCTAATGCAAAAATCAACGAACATATTCAGGTTGAAAGGCAAAATGTTAGTCACGAGAAAGAAATGTACATCTTTTCAAAATTGTTGTAACAAAAACAGTTAGGGGTAAAAGATCATCATCAATATACTCATTCAAAAAACCGTTCTCGAATAAAACAGTTATGGATGAAAGATCTAAATCCTTGTATTTTTTCAAAAAACTGTTATCAAATAAAAAATGTTATGAATAAGAAAATATTTCCCTTGTACTTATTAGAAAACTGTTTCCAAAATAGTTGCGGGTAAAAACCCCAATCTTTATAAAAACTGTTACTAGTAAAAAANTTCAAACAAAAAACTTTCCTTGGAAACATTCTTAAACATATGTAAAATTCCTATCACTCTATTGCATTATCATGAAGTTGAGACGTCTTGTTCATGTCAATTATAAAGGTCCCTCTTCTATAAATTATGCCTATTACAAAAAGGCACACATTCAATATGACATCGTGCCTATTATAAAATAGGTACAAGTAGTCTAAAGCATTCCACATGAAAAACTCGAAGGTAAAACTAAAACCTCGAAAAATAAAGCATGCAAAAGACTTAAAGAGTGAAACATAAACTCAACAAAAGTCGAAGTAACATTTATATATTAAAACGGCTAAAACTAAGTATTAATTTATACTTAGCCGTATAAGATTTTTATATTTACATTGTGGTGCCCCTAAGTTGTCATTTGGGGACTTAAAGGAAATCCGAATTTACCCCCGATAGGACTGGAGGTAATCACCAATTGATACAAAGAAAAAGAAAAAAAGGGATAAACCAACTAGATCTTTTCAAGAGAAGGGTTGACTTCAGTGACAGAAGGAGCGGGAGCAACTGGGCATGAAGAGGCATGAGCGGCTGGAATCTCACCATCAGGTGAAGAGAGGTTATGACCCTGTTGAGCCTTCTCCATGGCTTCCTTAGTTTTGGCTATTTCAGCACTAAGGTCAAAACCCTCTTTACTCATTTCCATCAATGTGTCAAGGCGAGAATTCATATACGCCCAGCTCACATGGACAACAGCCACCTCTTCCAAATCTTCATAATCTTTTGCCCACACTTGAAGCTCAGCTCTCAACCCGTCCTTCTCCACCTCCATAGCTTCATGAGCGGCCCTTAATGGAACAATCGACTCCTCTAAAGTTTGAGCTTTTTCTAAAGCCCTTTGAAGATCTTCTTGAGTACGAATGAGTGATTGATCGAGCTCGCCTGAATATTCTTCCTTCTTCACTTCTTCAAGTCTCTAATATCCTCTGAGGCACGGGGCAGCTGCTCCGCAAACGAAGACTCCAAAAGACTCTTATCTTTGTCAGCTTGACTGCAAGGAGCCCGCTCCACTGCTAGTTCTACTGGAGTAAGTCTTATCTGCCGCGTCAAGGTACTCCTTTCCTCTTCTAAAGCTCCATGTCAATCTTTAGGCTATCATACTGCCTGCAACTCTCTTGTCTCTTTGTCTGGGTTTGAAATCCTCTTCATAAGCTCCATGCCTTTGAGGTTAATCTACAAGAAATAAACTACTCAGATATGGTAAATTTCATATATGAGAGTTAAAGAGGATAACTTACACCATACCTTCAAAGATGTATGCACGACCTCATTAGCCCATGTAAGAGCATCGTGGCTAGATAGCTTTGCTTTCTCAGTGGGACCTATCAAAGGCTTGAGCCACAATTCAGGCTCACCCGTCTTCTTGAAAAGGTTTCCCTCAGCTGGAACCTCTATTACCACCTGCCACATCTCTCTGCTGGAAGACCCTACTTCCCTAACGGAAGGCATGGAAGCAGGAAGAGATGGAACAACAACAGGCACGGAAGGTTGAGGAGCTGGAGAAGCCACGGGCAAAGAAGCAGGCATGGAAAGTTGAAGGGTTGAAGAAGTCATAGGCAAAGCAGCAACAGAAGTTACATAGCCAAAGGAATAGACGAAACAGCTTCTCTCAAAGAAGAAGGAAAGACAACA
The DNA here is from genome assembly GCA_005239525.1 of Nicotiana knightiana. Lineage (NCBI taxonomy): Eukaryota > Viridiplantae > Streptophyta > Magnoliopsida > Solanales > Solanaceae > Nicotiana > Nicotiana knightiana. The sequence goes on from ML424602.1 coordinate 258,914, forward strand.
GCCAAAGGGACGTCGTCAGGAGAAAGATCAATACCATCACGAAAAGGGGAATGTGAAACATCATCAAAGATAGGGGGCTCAATCACAGACACGGAAGGCAAGGTTGAGGCAGCAGGCTCATCATCTAAAACCATTGACCTTCTCTACTGCCAGTTCTGCTGCCATGAGCCTCATCTGTCGCTTCAAGGTACACGTTTCCTCTTCTAAGGCATCCATGTCAATCCTTAGGCTATCATACTGTGCTTTCCAATTATCAGCATCGGCCTGCAACTCTTTTGTCTCCTGATTCGTATTTGAGATCCTCTTCATGAGCTCCATGCCTATAAGATTAATCTACAAGAAATAAAACCAATCAGATATGGTAAATTTCATGTACGAAAATGAAAGAGGATAACCTGCATCATACCTTCAAAGAGGTATGCACAACTTCATTAGCCCATGTAAGAGCACTGTGGCTGGCTAGCTTGGCTTTCTCAGTGGGAACAATCAAAGGCTTGAGCCACACTTCGGGCTCACCCATTTTTTTTTTGAAAAGATTCCCCTCAGCTAGAACATGTATTACCACCTGCCGCATCTCTCTTCTGGAAGACCCTACTTCCCTAACGGAAGGCATGGAAGCAGGCAGAGATGAAACAACAACAAACACGGAGGGTTGAGGAGCTGGAGAATCCACGGGCAAAGCAGCAGGCACAGAGGGTTGAAGAGTTGACGAAGTTATGGGCAAGGCAATAGAAGAAGCCGAAATAACCAAAGGAACAGATAAGACAGCTTCTCTTAAAGAAGCAGGAAAGACAGCAACCAAAGGGACATCGTCAGGAGCAAGGACAAAACCTTAATGGAATAGGCAATCCACAAACTTATGAACGGGGGAATGTGAGACATCTTCAAGGATAGAGGTCTCAACCACAAACACGGAAGGCAAGGTCGAGCGTGTAAACTCATCATCTGAAACCACCCGCATTCTCCTGGCCTGTGTACTAAAGCACATTCCTCTTCTACGAAACGAGACTCACCAATCTTCCTCTTCGAGGAAGATGAACCAACAATAATTTCCTGGGCTTGAGCCAAGGACATCTTTGGGATAGAGGAAGCAAACACCCCACGGGCAAAAAAAACCTATTAAAAAGGAGAAAAAATTAAAAAAGAAAAGAAAAAGAGACTCGAGTAAGGAAAGAAGCAAGAACAAAAGCTTCACTTACCGTGGGTCTTTACTTGCAAACCATACCTCCCAGCGAGGTACTTCCAAGATCTTTCTTCTGAAGGAGCACCATTTAATAATTTTTCTACCCAATCACAAATACCGGAGACATTCTCGACAGTATTCATGATTGATGAGAAAATAAAAATAAGCAGATACGGTGTTAAATAAAAATCTCAAGTCAAAACAAGAAAAAGTAAATGCGAGCTAAAGCATACTCACGCGCGCGATTCCACTTCTCAGGGAAGGGAAGGTTTTCTTCACCCACTAAACCAGCAGTGGGAACAACAACATACCGGAGGTACCAACCCCTATCCTTATCGTCTCCAGGGGTTACCAACACTCTTTTGCTTCTAGCAGTCAGAGTAAAAACCCCTTCACGAAATAAGGAGGGAGAGTAGNGGAGTATAGACATGAAAGTCATATTTCCAAAAGCATTCCCTACGAACAAGGGAAATCTGACCCTCAGTAATAAGGGTTGGATATCTTTCTACACTATCGAGAGAAGAAGATTGATCTGTAAGAACTTGACTATCCCTAGCGAAAACAAACTCAGCAGGGAAAATTTCATCGACTCCAGGTTCACGAAGGCGTTCGCCTCTACCTCTAGACAAATACCGAGAAAACCTAAATCTCGGAGAATCTGGATATCTAGTGCCTTGTGTTTTACTTAATATGAACTTAATAAATTTAATGTTAACTGCGGCTTATTTCCCTGAGATCATGGAATTTGAGAAAATTTGTAAGGAATTTTTCACTGAAAAATAATATAATAAAAAAATAGTGTGTGTGCATGTGACCGCTTCGCAATTTACATTCCGCGAGTAGAGTGTGACTTCCCCCACTCTTATGGCAACGGGCTGTACGCCACGGCAGATTGGAAGATGCACTTTTGGTTTGGGCCGTTCCATCCTCGGCAGTGCATAAATGTGAGTACTTTATGGAAATGTGCACTTATGGTTCGGGCCGTTCGACCCTCGGCAGTGCACGGACATGACTATCTTATGACTCCGGCCGGTTGTCCTTATCCTGTATGCGCATGATTTATTTTTTACTAAATTCATGGAAACTGTTTTGATAGATATATGAGGGAAGGGGAAGTAGTAATTGTCTATTTATTTTTCGTACTTCCTTGGATTTCAGTGCCTTATATATATTTGCTGCATCGCTGCCTTTACATGCCTATTGTTTTCATCATATTCTATTGATTTATACTGACGGACCTTAGTGAGTGTCCAGTCGACCTCTAGTCACTACCTCTTCGAGGTTAGGCGGGATAATCACTGGGTACATATATATTTATGTACTCATGCTACGCTTCTGTACTTAATTGTACAGGTTTTGAGGCTGGTGCATCTGGTTGTCGGACCGGAGCTTGATTTTTATTATAGATGGACCTGACTTCACAGTGAGCTGCTTTCTCCTGGCGATCTCCGGCAGCACCATGGGGTTTCTTTTGCTTATTTCCCGTCTATTTCCTTCAGACAGTAGGACTGTATATTATATCTTTTGTATATTCTGTTAGAATGCCCGTAGGACTTGTGACCCTAGTTCCTGGCACACACGTGATAGTTATTATGGATTGTAGGTCTGTATATATATTGGCTCATGCCTCCTCATGACCACTTTTATTTAAAAACTGATTAATTATCCTTGTCAATTTATGTCTTAAGTTTTAAATAAAATGAGTTTATGTTGAAATGTTTAAACTAATAAGAAGGAACCCTTAGTAAACTGAGTGTGTGCTTTCCTGACCCGGCTGTTGGGCGCCATCACGACCTAAGTTAGGATTTTTGATCGTGACAACATGGTATCAGAGCACTAGGTTTACGTAAGTCTCACGAGTCACGGGCAAACCCAGTAGTCTTGCGGATCGGTACGGAGACGTGTGTACTTATCTTTAGAGGGCTATAGGGTGTTAGGAAACCTCTCTTTGTTCTTATTCTATCGTGTAGTCGATGATTTACTAAACTCATTCTTCTATTCTCTCACAGATGGTGAGGACGCATGCATATGATGTTCCAGACCCGGGAAGAGCCGCTACCCCTATTGTCCGAGGACGCAACAAAGGTCGGGGGAGGGCACCGCCCCGCGGTAAGGGACGACGGCGTCCCAGAGTTATTCCGGTTCCGCCACCAGAGGACCCTATTATAGAGGAGCAGGACGAGATGGCTTCAGTAGATCGTGCTCCAGTAGACTTCATGACGGCGCCAGGCTTCCAACAGTCATGGGCCGTATGATGAGATTGATGGACACTATGTCCCAGGTTGGTTTATTTCCAGAAGATCCAGCCACTTTTCAGGTGGGAGGGGGAGTCGAAACCCCTACTGCCTAAGCTGCAGGCCAGACAACAGCATTATATCATACCCTGGGTACACTGCCCGTGGGGGGGGGGGCCAGCATGTTACAGCAACACCTGAGCCCAGACCAGTTGCGGACGGTGATCCGCAGAAGTTACTGTACAGATGGACTCGATTGCACCCTTCAGTATTTGGGGGTGAGCGAGGCGAGGATGCCCAGGACTTTGTGGACAGGTGCAGAGACAAACTACACAACATGAGGATACTAGAGTCCCATGGAGTAGATTTCACTACCTTCCAGTTGGAGGGCAGAGCTTGTAGGTGGTGGCAGTCCTATATTCTCAGCATGCCAGCAGATTCTCCTCCTGTCACTTGGGAGCAGTTCACACAAATGTTTCTTGATAGATATATCCCACCCTGTGAGAGGGAAGAGCTGCGGTATCAGTTTGAGCGGCTAGAGCACGGACGGATTATAAGGCCAGATTTTCAGAGTTGTCTCGCCATGCACTCATGATACGACCTAATGATGCAGAGAGGGTGCGGAGATTTGTGGCTGGGTTTCATCCAGGTATTAGGGCCACCATGGCTCGAGAGTTGGAGATGGTTACTCCTTATCAGCTCGTGGTAGAGATTTCTCGCATAATCGAGGGGTATCGATCGAGGAGCAGGGAGCAGGGGCAGCAGGACAAGAGGGCAAGATTCTACGGAGATTTCAGAGGTTTCCCAGCTAGGGGAAGACGTCAGTTCAGCAGTAGTCAGCCTAGCAGACCTTCATATTCAACACCTCCACCACCTCCCTGAGTGTTCCAGCGAGGCCTCATTTCAGCACCATGCCAGAGCGCTCCTACCGTCCTCCATCCATTCGGAGTTCACCTAGTGGTTATCCTAGTTATCCAAGAACCTCCGACCCCTACTTCAGTGCTATGCTAGAGGGCCTACATCGCCCTTCGACCATTCAGGATTCTTCTTATGGTACCTGGTGGTTGTTACAAGTGTGGAGAGCCAGGTCATATGAGGAGGCATTGTCCCAGGTTCTTGGGCAAGGCCGTACAGTATGGTTATTAGCTGATGGGTCTGGCACCAGCATTTCAGCCACCTAGAGGTAGAGGACAGGTCGGCAGGGGTCGTCCTAGAGGTGGAGGCCAGTCAGGGGGAGGTCAGGCAGCTCCTATTTACTCTGGTGGAGCTCAGCCTTCCGGTACTCCAGCTAGTTTCTATGCCATTCTGGCCAGATCAGATGCAGTGGCCTCAGACGCCATGATCACAAGTATTATTTTAGTATGTGGTAGAGCAGGTTCAGTATTATTTGATCCAGGATCCACATATTCATATGTTTCAGCATTATTTGCTCATTTCCTCGCGAGTCCTTCGGTTCTCCTATATATGTGTTCACTCCCGTGGATGTTTCTGTGGTGGTAGACCGGATCTATCGGTCTTGTGTGGTCACCTTCTGTAGGTTCGAGACCAGAGCGGGCCTTTTACTGCTCGACATGGTTGATTTTGGGGTTATTCTAGGCATGGATTGGCTATCTCCTTATCATGCCGTGCTAGATTGCCATGCTAAGACAGTTACTTTAGCCATGCCCGAGTCGCCTAGGCTGGAGTGGAGAGGGTCCTCAGTTAGTGCAGCCAGTCGGGTTGTTTCATTCTTGAAGGCTCAACATATAGTCGAGAAGTGTTGTCTACCCTATCTTTCTTATGTGCGGGACACCATCGCCAAGTCTCCGATAATTGATTCAGTGCCAGTGGTTTGAGAGTTTGCTGATGTATTTCCTTCTGACCTTCCAGGCATGCCTTCGGATCGTGATATTGATTTAGCTCCAAGCACCCAGTCTATATCTATTTCCATACCGTATGGCTCCGAAGGAGTTGAAGGAACAACTTGAGGAGTTTTTAGCTAAGGGGTTCATCAGACCGAGTGTATCGCCGTGGGGTGCTCCAGTTCTATTCGTAAAGAAGAAGGATGGGTCCATGCGGATGTGTATTCATTACCGCCAGTTGAACAAGGTCACCATTATGAATAAGTATCCCTTGCCGCACATTGATGATTTGTTTGACCCGTTGCAAGGTGTTCGGGTGTTTTCCAAGATTGATTTGAGATCGGGATATCATCAGTTGAAGATTCGGGCCTCAGCTGTTCCAAAGACTGCTTTTCGTACGAGATATGGCCACTATGAGTTCCTGGTGATGTCCTTTAGCTTGACTAATGCCCCAGCAGTATTCATGGACTTGATGAATAGGGTGTTCAGGCTGTATATTGATTCCTTTTTTATTGTCTTTATTGATGACATCTTGATTTACTCACGTAGCCTGGGGTAGCACGCGCAGCATTTGAGAGTTGTGCTCTAGACCTTGCGGGAACAGAAGCTATATGCTAAGTTCTCCAAGTGTGAGTTCTGGTTGGATTCTGTAGCATTCCTAGGGCATGTAGTATCCGGAGAGGGTATCAAGGTTGATCCTCAGAAGATCAAGGCAGTTCAGAGTTGGTCGCGTCCTACTTCAACTACAGAGATCAGGAGCATTTTGGGCCTAGCAGTCTATTATCACCGATTTGTGGAGGGGTTCTCTTCTATTGCAACTCTATTGACAAGATACACTCAGAATAATGCCCTATTTCGATGAGATCCAAGGAGAAGCCTAAGGTTAAGCCAAATGGGAAACTTTCATAATAGGCTAAAATTCCAAAGGTATTTGCACTAGTCCACACTTTGAACGAGCATATATTATATATATATATATATATACATATGAAAGGTCGTTGAGTCTAGTTTTCAACGCTTCAAACCGTTCGTCATTTGGACATTTCTACGCAAAGTTATGATCAAATTACCAAAGGCTGGAAAAATGCGATCCTGTGTCAAATCTGCGATCGCATTTCATGTCGCATGTTGACTTTGCGATCGCAGATTAGGTCACAGATTGGGCCAGTGTAGCCCAGTTTTGGGCAGCTATTTTGTGATTCACTATGCGGCCCACATGTTTGTTCTGCGGTCCATTCTGCGATCGCACACCCTGTTCCGGAGATTTATTTTTCCTATTTTTATAACCCGACCCCATTTTCATAAATAGGTTTAGGGGCTTCATTTGGGGTCATTTTCTACTGATTTTAGAGAGAGATGAGAGCATATAGAGAGAGAAAGAAGGGGCATAACTTCATAATCACCCAAATCTTGCTCAAGAATCAAGGAAGAGAACCATAGATTGTCCTCCATCCAGGTAAGTTGTACTTCCAAAAATTTCATGCAAGAAGTTAAGTGCTCAAATATGTTGTGAGGGTTAGAAATAGGCCATGCATGTGGGACTAAGTTGTAGTATGTGTTATTAAAGACCTAATTTGGGTAGTTCATGTTAAAAATTCGGTGAAGGAAGAAGAGATTGCCATTTCTAAACCCTGTGTCTACTTCACGCGCTAGGTGTTTGATGAAATTCCTAAGAGAGTTATACCATGGGTAATCTTCCTAATTATTAATCGATTTTCGCTATCTCCTTATAGATTGTTATGGCTAGAGGTGTTGGTGTATTGTATAAACCTAAGGAAAATCTCTTTGAGGTATGTATGGCTAACTTTAATCTTCGTAGAGTCACCTTGTGGGTGTCCAAACATTCGGTATGATTTTCTTGCTGAGTATATGTGAATTGATTTCCCGATTTTGTTGAGGTGTGAGATTGCATTCTCTGATTTGTCTTAGTCGATTATCGTGATAATTGAGATTGTGAAAGGTGACTTCTATGTGATTACTTTAACATGTGCAAGGTTCGTTAAATGCTTGAGTATGTTAGTATAAAAGAATGATGACAAACCCAAATGTGTAAATGTATCTAATTGATAAGGGCTATGTAACAAATGATGAAGGGGAATTGTGAATTGATCTAATTGAACTAAATGACTATGGAAATATCGTTTATGACTCATTGTCGGCAAGGTTTATTGTGGCTTAAGTTCATATGGATTGTTGGTGCCGGAACAGTCGCTACGTGTTAATTGTTTGAGTATGTGTAAATTGGGTGTTCTAAATATGCTGAGGCATCATGCCCTACTCTCTGACTGTCTAGCTGAAATTCATGTATTTTGCTATTCGGAATTGTGAAAAGGTGATTTACTTGTGTATGTTTGGACATGTGTAAGGTTGGTCAAGTACCCTAATATGCCGGTCTGAAAGATTGGTAACAAACCCATATATGTGAGTATGAATAAGTGCTAAGAGCTGTGAAATGATATGATAAACAGGAATTGTGGTTGATTCAGTCGTACTACACCGATTATGGAAATGTCTTATTTTGACTCGTTGTTTTTGGGCAAGATCTGTTGTGAGTTGAAATCGTATGGGTGATTGGTTGTACTGAGATTGTGTCCTTATGATGAAATTCTCTGTGATTGATTGTGAATTGAAAATGTTGATATGAAATATGATTGTCAGGTGGGATCGGGTTGCGCGTTGCAACACGAAGTGATAAGGATGATGGATTGTGGTGATAAGGGTGGCCGAGGTAATAAGGATGAAATGTGACCATTATCACTATTGAAATGAAAATCTATGAAACTCTTGAATGTAGTGATGTTGAAAGGGGTAAAAGGAGAGATTGTGAAACTTGTTGATTTTGGTTGTTTCAATCCACGTGCATTGATTAATGGTTTTATTACCCTCTCTTATTTGTGTATTGTTTGATTGTACTTGGGATAAAGTTTGTTCATACATGCTAGTACTATTCCATAGTACTAACGTCCCTTTTGCTGGGGCGCTACATCTTTTATATGGATGTAGATGGGTCCATAGCAGGTAGATCAGCTCACCTTTAGTGGTGCCTTCTCCTCATCCTTTTCAGCTGTACTGGTGAGCCCCACTTCCTCTCGGGGTCATGTGTGGTTCATGCCATCTCCTTTTGAGTATGTTATGTATTGTAAGGTATAGTCGGGGCCTTATTGCCGGCAAGTATTGTATAACTCCTAGTACTCTTAGAGGCTCCGTAGACACTATGTGGGTGTATATATATTTTGGGCAGTGGTCGTATTTTCTCGTAATCGTGGTCCGTATTGGGAAGTGTTGTATCTATTATGTACGTTTTGGGAAATCTAGTATAATAATGTAAAATGAGAAAAATTGGATTTCTTGTGGTAATCACACACTTTTAATCTTATCTCACTGTTTCACATAAATAATGTATGTTATGAACACGGGGTAATGCGTGGGATAGGTGAGGAAAATCCAGGTCCGCTTGACCGGTGCCACCCGGTTGAGCGCCGGTCGTGTCCCTCGATTTTGGGGCGTGACATGTATACAGTGTATTGCGACGCTTCACGCGTTTGCTTGGGATGCGTGTTGATGCTGGAGGGGAGAGTTATTTCTTATGCTTCGCGCCAACTAAAGGTTCATGAGAAGAATTACCCTGTGCACGATTTAGAGTTGGCGGCGATTATTCGTCCTCTTAAGATTTGGAGGCACTACTTGTATGGGGTGTCCTGTGAGGTTTATACAGACCACCGCAGCTTGCAGCACTTGTTCAAATAGAGGGATCTTAATTTGAGTCAGCGCAGGTGGCTTGAGTTGCTGAAGGATTATGACATCACCATTCTATATCATCCTGGCAAGGCAAATGTGGTAGCAGATGCTTTAAGCAGGAAGGCGAAGAGTATGGGTATCTTGGCTTATATTGCAGCAGAGGAGAGACCGCTAGCCTTGGACATTCAGTCCTTGTCTAATCGCCTGGTGATATTAGACCTTTTAGAGCCTCGTCGAGTTCTAGCACATGTGGTCGCTCAGTATTCGTTGTTGGGTGAAATTAAGGCTCCGCAGTTTGATGATTTGTACTTAGCAGAGTTTCGGGAGACAGTGGTACAGGGTGGTGCCAAGGAGATTTATATTGGAGAGGATGGTGTTCTGAGACTTGAGGGACGTCTATGTGTTTCTAACATTGATGGTCTGTGGGAGAGGAGTCTAGAGGAGGCACACAACTCTCGGTATTTTGTTCATCCTGGTTCTACGAAGATGTATCGTGATTTGAAGAAGCATTACTGATGAAGGCAGATGAAGAGGGACATTCTGGAGTATGTGACTAGGTGTCTTAACATCTAGTAGGTTAAGTACGAGCACCAGAAGCCAGGAGGCCTACTTCAGCAGATGCCCATTCCTGAGTGGAAATGGGACCGCATCACTATGGACTTCATGGTTGGGTTGCCTCGGACTTTGCGGAAGATTGACGCGTTTTGGGTCATTGTGGATAGATTGACCAAATAGGTGTATTTCATTCCAATGGCTACTACTTATACTTCTGAGAGGTTATCCCAGATCTACATACGGGAGACAGTCCGGTTACACGGTGTGCCGGTGTCCATTATATCAGATTGAGGTCCTATGTTCACCTCACATTTCTGGAGAGCATTGCATAGTGGGATGGGCACCCATATAGATCTCATCACACCATTGCACCCTCAGACTGATGGCCAGTCGGAACGTACAGTTCAGATATTGGAGGACATGCACAGGGCATGCGTGATTGACTTCGGAGGTCAGTGGGACTAGTGCTTGCCTTTGGCCGAGTTTGCTTACAATAATAGTTATCAGTCCAGCATCAAGATGGCTCCATTTGACGCTTTTTATGGTCGGTGATGTCGTTCCCCTATCGGGTGGTTTGACCCTGGCGAGGCTAAGTTATATGGTACTGACCTGGTGAGAGATGCTTTGGAGAGGGTGAAGTTGATTCAGGAGAAGCTCCGTACAGCACAGTGCAGACAGAAGAGTTACGCGGATCCGAGGGCGCGTGATGTATCATTTATGGAGGGAGAAAAGGTTCTGTTGAAGGTCCCGCCGATGAAGGGTATTATGAGGTATTGGAAGAAGGGCAAGCTGAGCCCGAGGTTTATAGGTCCCTTCGAGTTGTTGAGGCGAGTTGGGGAGGTTTCTTATGAGTTAGCCTTACCTCCCAGTTTATCAGGAGTTCATCTGGTCTTTCATGTATCCATGCTCCGGAGGTACCACGCCGACTTCTCTCACGTTGTTGATTTCAGCACTATTCAGTTAGATGAGAGGTTGGGCTATGAGGAGGAGCCAGTTGCTATTATTGATAGACAAGATCAACAGTTGAGGTCCAAGAGAGTGTCTGCAGTGAAGGTCCAGTGGAGGGGCCAACCAGTCGAGGAAGTGACCTGGGAGTCCAAGGAGGACATGCGGAGCAGATATCAACACTTATTAAGCACTTCAGGTATGATTCTAGACCTGCTCGAGGACGAACATTTATTTAAGAGGTGGAGAATGTAACGACCCGACCGGTCATTTTGCATTATCGGACCCCGTTCCCCTAAATGAATCTTCCCATAGCGGCTTATTGTGATTTATCACTTGGGGGGATGGGTGGTCCAAGATTCATAAATATTTAGAGCAATATTTCCTCATCAGGTTGGCCTTTAAGGCCAAGTTTGACTCCGGTCAACATTTTGAGCAAACAGCCCCGGAATCGGGTTTCGACGATTTCGGTAGCTTTGTATGATCATTTCGGACTGGGCTTATGTTCGGAATGGGGTTTGGATGACCAGGGAGCGTTTCGGCGCCCCAATATCGAAATAAGAATTTCCTTAAGTTAATAATGTGGTTTGGGATGTGTTTTTGTGTTATCGAGGTCCGAACGAAATTTCGAGATCGGGAATAGTTATGTTATGTCATTTATGACTTGCCTTCAAAATTTGGTGTCATTACGACTATTATAGGTCGGTTCAGTGCATTGTTAGCGAATTTTAGAACTTAATGTTCAAAGTTTGATTCAATTTGGTTTTGAGGTCAGATTCTTAGTTTCGTTATTGTTCTTCACGTTCCGAAAATTCGAGCGAGTCCGTATCATGAATACAGACTTACCAATGCCTTTGGACGGGGTCCCGAGGTGCTCGGGTGAGTTTCGGATCCCTCGGAGCTAATTTCAAAACACTAAAAATTCCAGGTCTGGTTTCCTTCTGTGCGCTCGTAGGGGTCCTTCCGCGTTCGAAAAGAAGGAACTGGGTAGGGGTGGTGAATGCCCTGTGCGTACGCACAAAAGGCACGCGATCGTGGTGGGTTGGGCTCCTGACCTAGTGCGTTCGCACACCTCCCCCGCTTTTGCACAGAGCCCGACCATTGGGCCAGCCCAGCTTCTCCTTACCTTGTGTTTTCGTAGGGCCCCCTCCACGTTCGCACAGAAGGCCCATGTGGGCCTGGTCATTTAAGCCTTGCGATCGCACTGCCCAGGCTGTGATCACATAGAGGAGACAACTGGGCAGTGTGTTTTTTATAGCGGTATTTAATTCATTTTCCTCATCTTCTTCTTTTTCTTCTTCTTCCTTGGGATGATTTTCAGCATTCAGGAAGGGCAAACGACCCAGTTATTGAAGTTAAGTAAATTTTACCTTAATATTAGTTTAATGCATGGATTACAAGCTAAATTAACTACCTAATTTGTCAAAAATTAAGGATTTGGGGTAGAAATATAAGGCTTTTGAAAATGTAGAAAATTACCCGTGCATTGGCTATGAATTCATACAAAAATCATATATTAACGATCCTTAGGTTATGGGTGAGTGTTTCCTTCGAGAATTTTCGGAATCCGAGCATGCGGGCTCGGGGTTGGATTTTGGGATTTCTTCAAGAATGGTGAATTTGACTAAATAATAGGAGAATTCCATGATTCGAATATAAATTGATATATTTGTATAATGTTTGGCTAGTCTCGAATCCGTGGGTGTCGAGTTCGGAGTTTCGGGCGCATTCTTGACCCGGGGAGTAGGTGCGACGCGAGTGAGTCTCCTTTCTAACCTCGTAAGAGGGAATTGTCCTCGTAGGTGTTTTAAATGCTATATGTGATAATTGTGGGGGCTACGTACGTACAAAGTGACGAGAGTCCGTACGTGGCGGCTATTATTATTATTATGTCCGGGTAGTTAGGTCCACATCTTGCCTTGTGTTTTACTTAATATGAACTATATGCTTAATAAATTTAATGTTACCTGCGGCTTATTTCCCCGAGATCATGGAATTTGAGAAAATTTGTAAGGAATTGTTTACTGAAAAATATTTTTAAAAAGGAATAGTGTGTGTGCATGTGACCACTTCGCAATTTACATACCGCGAGCGGAGTGTGACTTCCCCTACTCTTATGGAAACGAGTCGTACGCCACGGTGGATTGGAAGATGAACTTTTTGTTCGGGCCGTTCGATCCTCGGTAGTGCATAGATGTGAGTACTTTATGGAAAGGTGCACTTATAGTTCGGGCCGTTCGACCCTCGGCAGTGCACGGACATGACTATCTTTTGACTCCGGCCGGTTGTCCTTATCCTGTATGCGCATGATTTATTTGTTACTAAATTCATGGATACTGTTTTAACAGATATTTGGGGGAAGGGGAAGTAGTAATTGTCTATTTATTTCCCGCACTTCCTTGGATTTCAGTGCCTTAAATATATTTGCTGCTTCGCTGCCTTTACATGCCTATTGTTTTCATCATATTCTGTTGATTTATATTGTTGGACCTTAGTGAGTGTCCAGTCGACCTCTCGTCAGTACCTCTTCGAGGTTAGGCGGGATACTCACTGGGTACATATATATTGATGCACTCATGCTACGCTTCTGTACTTAATTGTACATGTTTTGAGGCTGTGCATCTGGTTGTCAGACCGGAGCTTGATTTTGATTATAGACGGACCGGACATCACTGTGAGCTGCTTTCTCCTGACGATCTACGACAGCACCATGGGGTTTCTTTTGCTTATCTCCCCTTTATTTCCTTCAGACAGTGGGACTGTATATTATATCTTTTGTATATTCTGTTAGTATGCCCGTAGGACTTGTGACACTAGTTCCTGACACACACGTGATAGTTATTGTGGATTGTAGGTTTGTATATATATTGGCTCATGCCTCCTCATGACCACTTTTGATTAAAAACTGGTTAATTATCCTTGTCAATTTTATGTCTTAAGTTTTAAAAAAAATTGAGTTTATGTTGAAATGTTTAAACTAATAAGAAGGAACCCTTCGTAAACTGAGTGTTGGCTTGCCTGACCCTGCTGTTGGGCGCCATCATGACCTAAGTTAGGATTTTGGGTCGTGACAATATCAAATCAAGTTATTGACTTCCGAACACAAATTCACGCATACGCGCAAGTCCAAAATCATGATACAGACCCACCGAGATCGTCAAAATACCAATCCGGATTTTCTTACACAAAACATTAGTTGTAGTCAAATCATATCATTTTATGACTAAAATTCATATTTTCTTCAACTTTTCAAATCAAGAATTACTAAACGGATCTATTCAAGGTATTGGAATACCAACGTAAGTGCTAGAACTCAGAATGATCTATCGGGTCATCACAGTAGTTGAATACTAACCCGGATGAGGTGATTGTCTTACCTAGATATGGTTTGACAGAGTTTTTACTAATTAATAATATTGTTTGTTACTCTAACGACCCGAATGATAGTTTTGTGTAAAGTTCTGTTTGGCTGCATAAGGTATTGAATAACTTTGTATTTTTTGTTATGACTAGCATTCATGGTCGAGTTCAGTTACCAGATGATTTGGAGTCAACTTAGAATAAGGATTCTAGTTTTGGAAGCTTAAGCGATAAGAGCTGACCGAAATTTGGCTTTTATGTTAACAACACCGCATTAGAGTTTTGATGATTCCAACAACCTCATATGGTGATTTTAGACTTAGACGCGTGTCCGGATTTGGATTTGGAGGTTTGTAGGGTAATTTGAAGCATTTCGGCGAAAGTTGGAAAAGCTGAAGTTTGGAAAGTTGAGAGGTTTGACCAAGAGTTGTCTTTAGGGATATCGAGGTTGGAATGCGACTCTAAGAGTTGGAAAAGCTTTGTTATGTCATTTGGGACTTGCCTGCAAAATTTGACGTCATTCTGAGTTGGTTTGATAGGTTTCGGCGGGAGTTTTAGAAGTTGGAAGATTTGAAACTTCATGAGTTCCATTCATGGTACGATTCATAGTTTTGATGTTGTTTGATGTAATTTGAAGCCTCGAGCAGGTCCGTGTTATTTTTTGGGACTTACTGGTATGTTTGGACGTGGTCTCGAGGGGCTCGGGTGAGTTTCCAATATATTTGGGTTATGTTGCGTGCGTTTTTTATGTTTCAACTTTGTTTCTTCAAGCATAAATATTAACATATTAAGCAAATAAGCTCCAAATTAATATTTTAATGTACCATTAGATCCGTATTGTAATTATGGAGCCATAGCAAAAAGAATTATCGAATTTGGACATCATATGAGAGAGTTATGCTCATTTCCGTGTCAGTGAGACTGATGTTTCTAGTGTGGTCGCAATTGCGAACATTTCTATCGCAATTATGATTTTCGCAATTGCGAACATTTTGTCGCAATTGCGACCTTTTCCTAGAACTTATCTTGTTCACAATTGCAAATGCTTCTTCGCTTTTGCAAGGGTTCGGATTGCAAATGCGACATCTGCAGCCTGTTTTCAGCTGTGTAAATCGGGTTATTGCTTCATTTTGTGATATTTTTGAACCCTAGGTCTGAGAGTGGGGGATTTTGAGAGTGGAATTTCATCTACAATCGTTGGTTAAGTTCCCTTGTTCAATTTCTATGTGTACTTCATTATTTTATTTAAGTTTTAACATCAAAATGGTGAGAATCATAGTGAAAAAATTGGGAAATTTGTAAAAAATTTCAAAAATGAATAATGAGGATTTGGAGGGCAATTCCTTATTGGAATTTGATAATTTTTGTATGGTTGAACTCGTATTGGAATAGGTGTTTGGGTTTTGTGAATTTTATCCAGTTTCAAGATGCGGGCCCGGGGGTTGACTTTTTACTTTTTTATAAAGATTGAAGCGTTATTATCCATAATAGTTTCTTATGAGTTTTATTTATTCTTTGAAGTTATTTTGGATAGATTTGAGCCTCTCTGCAAGTTATTTCACTCGAGAAGTTCATTTTAGAGTAGTGGTCTAGCTTCTTTGAGGTAAGTATCTTTCCTAACTTCGTGTGGGGGAATTACCTCTTGGGAATTGAGTCTTTTATGCTAATTTTATCATGTAAAGTCCATGTACGTGGGATGACGAGTACGTGCCCGGTCTTATTTTATTCAAAATTGATATTTTAGGGCTTATAGGTTCTTATTGTCATTAGATATGAAGTTATTTTATTATGTTAAGTTTTCCCATTTACTAGTTTCACCTCTACGTATTTTATTTAAAATTAATTTCTTCATGTTTCACTCTTGTTGCCTATTTAACTCTTGTGTGCCTTAACTGAAGTTGTTCCCTCTTCGATTTCCATTCCATCCTTTCCTAACTGCTTATCTTTATTTGAAATTATTATCTATTTTGTAATGGTTTATCCTTAATTGAGGCCATAATTATCCTTTCTGTTGCTTATCCGTAATTTTAATTGTTTTGCCCTTTCGTGAGTGCTAAATCCTAGATGAAGTTAGTTATCCTTTATCATAGTTGCCTTATCTTTATTTGGAATTATCGACTCATGATATCTCTCTTGTTGTTGAATTGCACTTATATGGAGGTAATTTCTACAAAGTATTTGATGGGTTTAAGGTTTCCCAGATTTACATTTTGATGATCTAACAAACTTATTGTGAAGAACCAGATAAAGGACCGGTTGTATAATTGGTATAATTCTTCAGCAATGGACTTAAGCTAATATGAGCGGTATTACTTTAGATGTACAAGAACCAATTCAGGGACCTGATCCCTTGGAGTTTCCCTGACAGAAGTACAAAGTCAACTCTACAGCTAGAAAGTGATTGCGTGCAACTGTGCATGCTACAGTGCAGCAGTCACTTCCCATTGGGAAGAGCCTTGCACTAACCAAGTGTGTACATCATCCATGTGATGTCATCCAAAGTATATCAACAAGGAGTATTGCAACAAAACATCACTTGAACATTTAGTGATATTCTCTCAACCATTCAAGAGCTTATCATTTAGCATTGAAGTCACAAGTGTATCAAGAACAAAGTTCAACACTACTATGGACAAGTTCCATAACGAGTCTTTGTATGTTCTTAGTTGAGTTTTACCTTTGTATTTGTTCTTCATTGTAACTCCTATTATACTTACTTAGAAGCTTTATTTAGGAACCTCAAACATAAACCCGTTGAGTTTGTGTTGTGACTGGAGTTAGTCATAAGTTGAAGTCTTTGTAATAAGTGTGTTGCAAAGTGGCTTGTAATAGGTGTTACAAGTAATTGAGGTTGAAGTCTTCGTAATAGAGTTATTACAAAATGGCTTGTAAAAGGTGTATTGCAAGCTTGTGAAGTTGAAATCCTACCAGTCTAGGTCGTGGTTTTTTATCCCCTTGAGTAGGGATTTTTCCACGTAAAAATCCTATGTCCCATTTACTTACTGTTTCATTAGTTAGTACTGCAGGAACTGTTACAGGACCAGGTCTCTATACAGTTTGGTGGACTCATATATTCTATCAATTGGTATTAGAACAGGTTATTTCTAAAAGGTTAACACCTACAGAGGATCCTCAAGATGGTTGCTCCACCAAACTTCGAGGGAGGACAATCAACCTACAGGCCTCCGAGATTCAATGGACAGTACTATGGCTGGTGGAAAACTCGAATGGACGACTTCATATTGGCAGAAGACTCTGAGCTATGGGACGTTAACTGCAATGGCCCATACGTTCTAACGAAGAAAGTAGGAGAACCTGGCATAATGGTGCCTAAAACCACAAAGGAGTACAATCATGCTGATAGGAAAGCTGTGGAAAAGAATTTTCGTGCCAAAAAAATCTTGGTGGGTGGTATAGGACCTGATGAATACAACAGGATCTCAGCCTATCAATCTGCCAAGGAGATATGGGAATCCTTACAAACGGCGCATGAAGGAACTACTCAAGTTAAACAGTCCAAGATTGATATGCTCACCACTGAGTATGAGCTCTTTAGAATGAATGATTATGAATCTATTCAAGCCATGCACACAAGATTCACTTCCATTATAAATGAGTTTCACTCTCTTGGAGAAATCATTCCCAGAAACAAGCTTGTGAGGAAAGTTCTTAGCGTCTTGCCCAGCTCATGGGAGAGTAAGGTGAACTCTATCATTGAAGCCAAATACCTGCAGACTTTGACCATGGATGAGCTAGTTGGGAATATGAAAACATACAAGATGAAGAGAAAGAAGGATAGTTAAAGAAGAGAGTAAAACAAGGAGAAGAACCTGGTACTCAAGGCTGAAAACAATGACTCAAGTGAGGAAGACAGTGATATGGCGTATCTTACTAGAAGGCTTCAAAAATGGTTCAAAGAAATGGTGGAATACCACAGAGAGGTAGTTCCAAAAAGCCAAATAACTATGATCTATGTCATAAGTGAGGAAATCCAAGATATTTCATCAAGGACTGCCCCTCTACTAAGTCAAGAGAATTACAAGCACAACTCTGAGAATGCAACAAAGAGGAACCCGGTTCCTGACAAACACTTCAAAAGAAAAAATACAGCTGACAATGTAGTGAAACAGGCTCTTGCAACATGGGGAGACTCCTCCAGTGAATCAGAAGAAGAAAATGATACATGAGACAGTTCTATGATGGCAGTGGAAAATGAAGAAAAGGAATATAAAACATTATTTGCATTGATGGCTCAGTTAGATGATGATGAAGATGGCGACAATGATGAGGTAAATTTCAGGGATGTTCAAAGAAAGTTGAAATCCTATTCTCCTAAGAAACTCATGTCATTAGCTAATGTTCTAATTGATGCATATCATAGTCTTGTTAATGATAAGGATGTATTGACCACATAGTTAGGAGATGCTGAGCAGACTAGGAATGGCTTGGTGGTCTGTGTAGTTTGATTTAAAGGAAACTATAGACAATCTTAAAAAGGAGAAAGAAGCTTTAATTGGAAAAATTACTAGTGTAGAAAATGAGATAGATGATCTGATGGTAGTGGTTGTTAACTTAAAGGAAACCATAGAGAACCTTAGCAAAGAAAAGAATGCCTTAGCAGAGAAAGTTGCCATTACAGAGATAGAAAGAGATGATTTTGTAATTGCAGACCTAAAGGAAATAATTGAGGGACTTAAAACAGAACATAGGCCTGGAAACTCAGAAAAAAGGGAAAGAAGTAGCTAGTGAGGGACATATTAAACTTGAAAAATAACTAGATGATGTGAAAACTAGTCTATGTGCTGACCTTGAGTAAAATAGGCAACTTCAAGCAGAATTGGAGAAATTAAAAAATGATCTTGAGAAATCTCTCAAGTGGACCCGGTCCTCAGATGCTATTACTGCCATGTACTTCAATAGTGGTGGAAACAAGCAGGGAATAGGGTTCCAAAAGGAGAAAGTTCCTTACAACCCTCACAACAAATACGTCACTGTACCTGATAACTGGTTTTGTGCCCAATTCGGGAACAATGGGCACTTCAAGGAAAACTGCCATGCCAGAGTTCAGTCTGTTCTAGAAAAACAAAGTTTTTGCTGAAAAAGTAATTACTGAAAGGAGCCCAGGTGCCACATGCAAAAAGTGCATTTTCCTGCTTGGACTAGAAAAGCTCTCATTCATCCTTTTTCTCATTACAAGGAACCCAAACTGATTTGGGTTCCTAAATCAAACCCTTGATCTATTTGTGCAGGGAACAGTGAGAGGAAGCAGTCAATAATGGATCATGGATACTGGATGCTCTAAGCACATGACTGGGAACACCATGGATTTATTTTCACTGAAAGCCCTACAAAGAGGGAATGTATCCTTTGTAAATGGAAAAAAGAGGTACATTCTTTGTGTTGGAAAGGTTGGAAGGTCTCTCTCACACTCAATTGAGAATGTGTACCACGTAAATGGTCTGAAATACAGTCTCTTGAGTGTCTGTCAAATCTATGATAAAGGAAACAAGGTGAAGTTCTTGTCAAAAGTATGCACAATTACTAACCTACTAACTAGTGAAGTGGTGTTAGTGGACAAAAGATACAAGAACATCTACGTTGCTGATTTGGAGTCTCTACAAAATGGTCAAATGAGCTACTTGAAAGTAGTTGATGATGATGTAGAATTATGGCATTGAAGGTTGGGACATGAAAGCTTCTCTCTTCTGAATAAACTGATGCAGAAGGACCTGGTTCGCGGATTACCAAACTCAAAGTTCAAGGAACGCAAAGTGTGTGTTGCATGTGCTAGAGGAAAACATGTGAAGTCCTCCTTTAAGCCAAAGAATGTCAGCACGTCAAAACCACTTGAACTTCTTCATATAGATCTATGTGGTCCTATGAGAGTGCCAAGCAGGGGAGGAAAAAGATATATTCTTATGATAGTAGATGACTACTCAAGTTTCACCTGGATACACTGTTTCTCTGAACAAAGGATGAGACATTCGAGGTGTTCGTGTCATTTGTCAAGAAAATTGAAGTGAAAATGGAACTGAAAGTGGCCTATATCAGATCTGACCATGGAATAGAGTTTGACAATGCCATGTTTGATGATTATGCAGTGAAAATGGCATCACCCACAACATCTCAGCTCCAAGGACTCCACAACAAAATGGAGTCGTAGAGAGGAAAAATAGGACCCTTGAGGACATGGCCAGAACAATGCTTATTGATAGAGGGTTAGCCAAAATTTCTTGGCAGAGGCCATAAATACTGCATACTACTGAGTGAACAGGTGCATGATCAAATCCTTTTTGAACAAAACTCCCTATGAATTACGCAATGGAAGGAAGCCAAAGTTGACTCACCTGAGAACTTTTGGGCGCAAATGCTATGTTCTTAACAATGGAAATGATCGACTTGGAAAATTTGACGCCAAAAGTGATGAAGGAATTTTCCTGGGGTATTTCTCTCAAAGCAAAGCTTACAAGGTCTACAATAAAAGGACTTAATGTGTAGATGAAAGTGTTCATGTAATCTTCAACGAGACATCTCCATCTGGTTAGAAAGGAAATGAAGATGATCAAGACAATGAACCAGTGTTAGTTCCTGGAGAGATCACTGATATGTCGAATGGAAAATCAGATATGATGAGTCGGGTGAAGGAAACAAGTGAAGACAATGCAACCTCCTCTTCCCTTTCTCAAGAGGAACCAAGTACCCATATCACCACCACTGAAGCTGAAGAAAGAGTTGTCGATGCAGTTCAAAGCACTCCACAAGTAGCAGAATGAAGAGTGTGGGGGATCCAGTCCGGCTTACCTAGTTCTTCTACCAATAAGATTCCAGTTGCTAATTGGAAACAAAATATCTCACATCCCCTTGATAATATAATCACTCCCCTTGATTCAGGAGTCTAGAGAAGATCAAACTCCAGAAATTCCCTTGCCTTTTCAGGCTTTCTCTCCCAAATAGAACCTAAAAATATTAAAGAAGCCTTGAAGGATGTAGAATGGATTACGGCTATGAAAAAGGAACTACAACAATTTGAAAGGAGCAAAGTATGGCACCCAGTACCTAGACCCTCAGATAGAACCATCATATGAACCAGGTGGGTATTCAAAAACAAGCTTGATGAACATGGAAACACGACAAGGAACAAGGCAATGCTGGTCGTCCCAGGTTACAATCAGGAGTAAGGGATTGATTATGATGAAACTTTTTCCCCTGTTGCTCGTATGGAAGACATTAGGATTCTCATTTCCTTTGCATCCCATATGGAATTCACTTTATTCCAAATGGATGTAAAAAGTGCATTTCTGAATGGTTTTCTTAAAGAAGAAGTTTATGTCAAGCAACCTCGAGGTTTTAAATGTCATGAACATCCTGAGTATGTTTTCAAATTGGAGAAGGCACTATATGTATTGAAGCGGGCTCCTCGAGCTTGGTATGAAAGGCTATCTAAGTTTCTCTTGGAAAATGGATTTACAAGAGGAAAAATTGACAATACTCTGTTCTTGAAGAAACGAGGAAGGAACCTACTCATTGTTCAGATATATGTTGATGATATCATGTCTGGGGAAACGGTTGATTCACTTTGTGAAGAATTGACAAAACTCATGGGAAGTGAGTTTGAAATGAGCATGATGGGGGAGCTGAACTTTTTCTTAGGTCTTCAAGTGAAGCAATTCACGAAGGGAACATGTATCAGTCAGCTAAAATACATCAAGGAACTTCTGAAGAGGTTTGATATGGAAGCATCAAAGGTGATTGATACCCCTATTGCTACTGCTACTAAGTTGGACATGGATGAATCTGGATCACCTATAAATCAAACAATGTATCGAGGCATCATTGGATCACTACTTTACCTTACTGCCAGCTGGCCAGATATTGTGTTCAGTGTGGGTCTATGTGCAAGGTTCCAATCAAGTCCCAAGGAATCTCACCTAAAGGCTGCTTAAAGGATTCTGAGATATCTTAAGGGAACACAGGACATGGTTCTATATTACCCTTCAGGTGACAATTTCAATCTTGTTGGTTATGCTGATGCTGATTGTGTAGGTTATCTGGTGGACAGGAAAAGAACATCTGGAATGGCTCATTTCCTAGGATCATGTCTAATTTCATGGGGTACAAGGAAGAAAAATTCAGTAGCTCTCTCAACAGCAGAAGCAGAATATGTTGTTGCAGCCTCCTACTGTGCTCAGCTACTATGGATTAAACAACAATTGGAAGATTTTGGAGTACACACTGACTGTGTACCTCTCCTATGTGAAACACCAACACACTAACACATGGAAAAGAACCCGGTCCAACATAAGAGAACCAAGCACATTGATGTCATACATCATTTTCTTAGAGACAATGTAGAAAAGGGGCTTATCTGCATGAAGTTCTGTTGCACAAAAGACCAAATTGCATATATCTTCACTAAAGCTTTAAGCAGGGAACACTTTGAGCGAAATAGGATGGCACAGGGGTTAATCAAACCTAATTGAGGACTTGATTCTCTTCCTATGGTATGAAGGTCATATTCAAGTAAATTTAGCTAAAGAGTTTTCTGACCAAGCCTAACTCACATCTATACCGTTGCAGGTAGACACGCTTGATGATTATAAAAGCTAAAGCAATAGTGCATGAGCTGCAAAAAAGAGTCGAAAAAACAAATCTTTTGACAAAAGCTGGCCAGGAACCTGGTTCTTGTACCACAGGTTAGTAGTCTTGTATTTTTCTCATGCATATCTTAAAAGAAACAAAATTAACTGTCACATCATTCACCGTTTCAGAATCTGTATATCACGTCTTTTGTTTCAAATATTTTCAATTTCTTCTGCAACGTTGCATCTGCCTACAAACCTATCGTTGTTTCTGAACCCGTTCCTTTCCCCCCTCATTATTATCTCTTCTCTCTATAAAACACTCTCACCTCCTTAGTCTTAAACGATCACTATTTACTCTATCTCTCCACTCTCTCAGAATCTTCAACCCATCTTTCCACCATGGCTGATGAACGACCTTCCCTAACCCCTGTTGCCTGATGCTCTCACAGACCAAAACAAGGGTGAAATAGAGGATGTAACTCATCAGGAAATAGGGGTCTTTGAGGAAGACACTGATCAGTACATAAACTCTCCAGTCTTGAACTCTATGGCTCCCATAGAATCACCGGCAAAAGAAGCAGCAGAAAACATAATGGACATTGCTGCTGAGAGCCTGGTGTGTGTATGACCATCTCCCTTGCCTGAGCCTTAGGGGGGGAGAAACTCCGTGCTTAGGAGAAGAGGGAACCATAGTGATCTTTGAGTCTCCCGCACCTGAGGAAGCTTCTGAAAACCCTACTGCTGAACCTGATCCTCTCCCTGAGGAGACATGTTAGGATTTTTCTTCCCAAATAAGCTTCAACCCTGCCTCCTCTTCTCACTTTTACACTGAGCCGTTGAAGTCTATCCATCCTGTTGAGGAACCTAATGATGAGGAAGATGAGTACGATATGGTTCTCAGTGCTCGCTTCAAAATTAGAAAGCTAGAAGTCATGCTTAAGCCCTCTTCTAAGCGACTCACTACTAGGTTGCAAAAGAAGGAGGCTTTTGAGTCTGCTCTAAAGAAAAATAGAAGGAGTAGCAAGAAGAAGAAGAAGAGGCTGATGAAAGAAAGGGAAATTATGTGTGACAAAAATATTCCAGTGGTAGAGGTAGATGAGGATGCTCTGGAGGAACCTAGTTCATTAGATAAGTGGTCCAAGAAAAAGAAATAATCTGTTGCTAGCACTTCAAAAGAAGCCGTTGAAAAATCAAGTAAAAAGTTTGTGAAAAGTGGTTCCAAGTCTAAACAAGGAGTGGAGGAGGATTATGTGTCTGAGGATGACATTCTTGTAGAATCAAGTGGTAAAGGGAAGTCTGTTGCGAAGTCTAGAAAGAGAAAGTGGGAAACTATTTGGGAACCCGGTTTTGAAAAGAAGATGAAAAGTGAAAATGTGTTGGGACATGAAAGGTTGAGATATCAAAAAGTGTTGTGGGGTCGTATGTGTGACCCAGAAATCTCATAAATGGCGGGAATGAGACAGATTTTAGAGATGGTGGAGTTTCAACAGTGGAGCCATCTTCTCAAGAAAGATGTCCCCAAATTTTATGAGGATGAGGTTCAAAGTTATTATGCCAGCCTTTTCACTGTTGAAGGTGACCACATCTGTGTGTTAGTTAATGGAGTGGATATGGTGTTGGATGCTTCTGTGATGGGGAACATTCTCAAGGTGCCCTCTGAAGGGTTTTCATATGTAAGGGGTTCTTGTGGATCAAATCTCAGGCATGCCATTGTGAAGGAGAAATCTGTTCAAGCGTCCCCTCTAAAGGGTTAGCAAGGTTCTGCTTCCCCGTGCTGAGAGAAGGTCCATTAATTCTAAGTCTGATCTGATCTGTACCTAATGGAGGTACTCGATGAGTTACGTTCTATAGACTTACCATCCATTATGATCGAGCACATGCACAAAGTGTCAGGTTATAAAGATGGGAACCATGGGCTTCCATATGGGTTTCTTCTCACACGGGTCTTCAAGGTTTTCAATGTACCCTTGGACAATCTGAAAATGGGAACCAAGAAATAAACATTTTCAAAGACCAATCTAGAAGAATGTGAATGTACTGAAAAAGTTGGGGTAATGGGGAGCACTTCAACGATTTCTCAGCTCATCAACGCTCAAAATAGTGTCGCAGAAGAAATCTGAAAGTTGAAGGCAAGGAATGCCATTCTTGAGACTCGGCTTAGTTAGGCTGTGGGAGCATCTGGATCTTCTAGCTCTTCTAATGAAGAAGTTGCTCGTCTGTCTAATGAAATGCTGAGCTCAGGCAATAGGTGGAGAACCTAAGGGAGAAACTGATTCAAGAGCAAATGTCCGCCAATCCTCGGATGGATATTGTTCTCAAAACCCTTGTTGTCTGTTCCAAGCCTTCCTCCTCCAGTGTCCCTTAAGAAAACCCTTCAGTGACCGGTTTATCTTGTTGTTTTGATGACTGTAGTAGTTTTCCCTTCTTTTTTTTGTGTGGTGGTGTGATTGGAATTCACTTGTACTGCTCCTGTCTCAAACAGTCCAAATCGCTTTTCCTGTAATGGAAAAGACTTGTGCTTTTTAACAATTATCAATCAAGACTTCTCTTTTGATAGTAAAATGCTAACCTTTCTTCTGTTTCTCTTTTCTATCATGTTGTGTGCACACATGTGATATGAGTTAGATCGGTTAGACTTCTTTATTCTAATTCCTTGATTATGTATTTTTAATGATTCCAAAATGGGGAAGATAAATTGAAAATTGAAGTTGGTGGATCTGATTAAGGGGGAAGCATAGAGTCAGGGGGAACATGTGAAGTTCCTGGTACTTTATCTCTGTAAGTAGTTGTCAATTTCTAAAGTTTGTCATCATCAAAAATGGGGAAGTTGATGGGTTTATGGTTTCCCAGATTTACGTTTTGATGATCGAACAAACTTATTGTCAAGAACCAGATAAAGAACCTACTGTATACTTGGTATAATTCTTCAACATTGGACTTAAGCTAATATGAGCTGTATGGTTTTAGATGTACAAGAACCAACTCATGGACCTGATCCCTTGGAGTTTCCCTGACAGAAGTACAAAGTCAACTCTACAGGTGCAAAGTGACTGCCTGCAACTGTGCACGCTACAGTGCAGAAACAATGCAGCAGTCACTTCCCATTAGGAAGGGCGTTGCACCTACCAAGTGAGTAAATCATCCAAGTGATGTCATCCAAAGTATATCAACAAGGAGTATTTCAACAAAACGTCACTTGAAAATTTAGTGATATTCTCCCAATCATTCAAGAGCTTATCATCTAGCATTGAAGTCACAAGTGTATCAAGAACAAAGTGCAACACTACTATAGACCAATTCCATAACGAGTGTTTGTATCTCCATTGTTGAGTTTTACCTTTGTATTTGTTCTTCATTGTATTATGCTTACTTAGAAGCTTTATTTAGGAACCTCAAAACATAAACCCGCTGAGTTTATATTGTGACTAGAGTTAGTCATAAATTGAAGTCTTTGTAATTTGGAAAGTGGCTTGTAATAGGTGTAGTACAAGTTAGTTAGGTTGAAGTCTTTGTAATAGAATTATTACCAAGTGGCTTGTAATAGGTGTATTGCAAGTTAGTGAAGTTGAAATCCTACCAGTGTAGGTCGTGGTTTTTTATCCTCTTGAGTAGGTATTTTTCCACGTAAAAATCCTGTGTCCCATTTACTTACTGTTTCATTATTTAGTATTGTGGGAACTGTTACAGGACCGGGTCTCTATACAGTTTGGTGGACTCATATATTCTATCAGTATCTCTTCTTTGTTGAGGTATTTCTAGGTGGTATTGTTATTTTCTGTTGTGTTTTCCCTTGCGAGTTCGTATCTTCCGTTTCTTTGAGTTTTGGAATTTCTGTGTTGATTTGTTTGCCGTACTCTTGTGTTATTATCATTGTTGTTGTTTTACTTGTTATTGTGATGCATGAGGTTTTTGTCGTGCTGTTGTTATTATGATGCAAGAGGTTTCTTTCGTTCGATTGTTATTGTGATGCACGAGGTTTCTGCCATGCAGTTTTTATTCTGATGCACAAGGTTTCTGCCGTGCAGATGTTGTTGTGTTGCACGAGGTCTCTAACGTGCTATTGTTACTACTTATATTTGCACATGCGGCGTGACAAGGCGGGCTATATATGTGGGTTGCGCATGTGGCGGGACAGGGTGGGAACATTATTCTACACGTGTGGCGAGACAAGGTGGGATTTACTTTATTATTGCGCACGTGGTGTGACAATGTGGGCTACGTTAGGTATTGATTGTGATGACTGTTGATGGAATGGGAGCATTTTTATTGTTGTTATTTGTGTAGTGGTGTGCCTACTCTGTGTGAGTTATACCGTATCATTTCGTGGTAATCGTTTCTTATGTGTCATTCATTGTTTCTATTCTTATTAGTTGTCCTGAACTGGGATAGTACTATGGCACAAGCATGCACGTAGTTAATCACCCCTAACGATTTAAGAAAATGGATCCTGATGTTATTAATCATTTTTATGCACCCTCGTCTATTTGCCTCTACATGAGAAGGGTTTTATTGGCACGTGCGTCATCCATGCAGTTATTGGTTGTAATGAAGGCACAAGATGCCAAGTGTTTAAGGTTCACAAATTGGGACCCGTGAATAATGAATATTTTGAGGTTTGGTAACTCGTGGAGATTAATGGATAAAACCTTATGTGAAAATGGTTATTTTGTAACACCCCATAAATCTGGATTAGATGTGGATGCGTTAAATGAGTATTAATGTGACCTTTTAATCATGTGAAGTCCTATCGGGATGGGTATGGATGTAAACAATTGTTTTAGAATCAAGACCGAGTGTGAGGTGCATAAAATTCAATTGAATCGACTAAGTTTATGGGAGGTACATTTTATAGAAAGACAGTGCAAGGCCATAAGAACTCACGGCCATAACATCAGCGCCCCTGAAAGATCAAGGCACTGTAACATCAGTGCCCCTAACAGTGCAAGGTAGTGTAACCTCAGCACCCCAGACAGTGAAAGGCACTGTAGTTTTGGCGCCTCATATGACGCCTTGCACAGTGAGTTTGGTGCCTCTGACGGTGCCTTGCGCCAGCACTGCTTATCCTAGTTATTTTTTTTTTATATTTCTTCTAAATATTGGGACGTGTTCACTTATTTTAAAATCCCTACCTCATTCCCCCACACCCCAAACACGAAAACCTACTCTAGAAAGGGGAGCTCTCAAGAACCCAACTTCCCCAAGGTCCCTCCATCATCCAAGGTAAGTTACAACGATGATACTAATTTAATTTCAATTCTTAAACACTTTATTAACATGGGTAAACCCTTCCACTCATTAGATATTTGGTTGAGACACTATTGTTGAGAAAGAAAACCCTAGAACTCAAATTCTAGAGGTGTAAACTTCGAAAAGGTAATGCTTCTACTCCCTAATCATTTTTCGCTATGAATTGATGAGTTTTTGGGAGAATAGTGAATGGGTTTGATAAAGAGAACCATAAGAACTGCGCTAGGGTTTTAGATTGCTGGATTATAATTGTTGTAAACATTTGAGTGATGAAAAATTGTGTTAGTTACATTTATTTGGGATTGTAGAATCACGTAGAAGTATAAGAATGAAAAATTAGTGAAGAAAACACCAATTGTTAAGGGCTATGAGGCTTTACGCCCATAAGGCATTTGATAAAATTCCAAAGATACCAAAACATGAGCCGTAGTGCTAATATTGGTTCCTCTTGATATATATTTCCATAGATTATCGTTGAAAGAGGCGACAAATCATTGTGCTACGCTTAAAAGGACTAGAGTCAAGGTATGTGAGGCTAACTCTCTATTTTTGGGAATGTTAATAATTCTCCCTGCGTTTTCTTTACGACGTTACTAATTGCCTCAGAAATATAGTTAAGCCTATTTCCTTGAATAATTGCAGAACTTCTATTCTCTAGCTTCATAACTCGTACATGACTTTCATTCTGAATGTTGTGAGCTCAGTTCGTATTCAATATAGACTTGGTTTGATGTCCCCGAGTCTCAGTATAGCTTACTCAGCATGTCATAAGTAGTTGAAGTTTCAGTGTTCATAATCAGTTCAAGAATACATGTCTCAGTCTAGTCCTATTCAGTATTCAAGTATTATGTAACTCAGTATGATTCAATATTTCAGTATCAGGTATTTCAGTATCAGGTATTTCAGTATGATTCTCAGTTTCTGATTCTAAATCCATGAATGTTAAACACCTATATTTGGGCCCGAGGCTGTAGTTTATGATTTATACATCTTTGGATGCTTTATCAATTTTTGGGCCTGAGGCCGCAGTTATGTATACGTATATTTGGGTCCGAGGCCGCAATTTGTGCACATATATATTGGGCATGAGGCCGCAGTTTAATATTATGATAACCAAGTTGTTCATTATTCAGAAGAGGGAGTCCTCATATCCTTACTTCATTTATTCAGTGCAGTTATTAGTTATCAGTTATCCTTTCAGCTTCACTTTTAGTAGTTATCATTTCAATTATCAGTCATGAGATATCATTTCAGTTATCAGTTATTAGTTATCATTTTAGTTTCAGTTTCAGCAGTTATCATTTTAGTTTTATGTTATTCATTCTCAATTATCAGCTTAGTTTCAGCTTCAGTACTTACAGTTCTTTTTTCAGTTGTTTTACATACCAGTGCAATTAAAATGTATTGACGTCCCTTTTTCCCAAGGCATGCATCTCACGATGCGCGTAATGATTTACAGGTTAACGATTCAGAGCTCTAGAATTCTCGTACCAGTTGTTTGGTAATCCCCAGTTCTTTCGGGGCATTATCATCACTTTGCAGTCTTTCAGTATATACAGATAGTCAATGTTTTTATTACTTCATTAGAGGCTTCTTAGACTAGAGTAACAGTTAGACAAAGTCACATACTTGTCATGTTAAGCAATGTTGACTACAGATATGTTTTAGACTTGTATTAATGTTTTGACACTTTGATTTATATCATTCAGACTTTCAGTATATCAGCATATGTTAGTTTATCTTCTGCATTCATTATATTATGATATTACATGTTGATTCAGCCGGTCAGTTGGTTCGCTCGGTCACATTTAGTCAGCTACCCAGTGTCGTGTTACGTCCAGGCCCAGGTTCGAGGCATGACAATATTCATCTAATTGCTACCTGCCCTTCTTTTAATTGTGCTCACCAGATTTAGATTGGGTTCAACTTACTCTAATGTGTTATTTCTTGTTGTGTTCCGCTGCTAATTGTTGCTTTTATTTCTTATTGCAAATACCATATTATCGTTGACATTATGCATAGCTTGATAGAGATATCTTGTTATGTTAGTTCTACTGTCACGACCCAAATTCCCAATGTCATGATCCCAAATCCTAACCGGTTGTGATGCACCTATTGTGGAACTAGGCTAGCCAACTACATCGTGTTCACAATTTCTTTTGAAAATCCTATTTAAGTTTCAAGAATTCATAGCAATATACAGAAAGTTCTTAATATAATAGGCAATTTTATATACAGTACTGCCATCCCCAAAACCCGGAGCCAACATGTCATGAGCATCTAGTGAAATAAGCAAAAATAAAGTATTAAGATACAAAACTCCGAATCAAAGATAAATACAATAGGAAAGGAAAGCAAAGATGCTATGAACGCTGAGCAGCTACCTTTATAGTCCCACGATCCGGCTCTGCTGCGATATATATAAGCTAATGCTCGATCTCTGCTCCTGAATCTGCACACAGAGGTGAAGGGATTAATGTGAGTACGCCAACTCAGTAGTATTGGAGATAAATCAGGCCTAAGCAGCAAGGAATCACATAAAATCAATGTCACAATATACACAACCTTACTTTCCAATAGTATACATAAATATACGAAATCATCATGCCTTCGAAATCAACTTCATAAAAGTTCTTAAAACGATGCACATTTTTAGTAACTTTAAAACAAAGATTTGGTATGCAATGAATGTAGTGAAATCATAAGTAGCCCCTCGGGCGAAAACAAGTTTCATAAACAGCCCCTCAGTCATTTCCTCACAATCCCTCAGCACCTCACAATCAATCAACACCTCACAGTCACTCAAGCCTCCCAATCACTCGCACTCGGTGCACTCACTGGGGGTGTGTACAGACTTCGGAGGGGCTCCTTCAGCCCAAGCGCTAATATCACTCAGCACCTCACCATCACTCTTGGCCCTCGGCCACACTCGGTGAAACCACTCGAAAAGCCCCTCGGGCGAAGTAATAGAACGGGGTACTCGACGCGAAAACATCATTTTAATGCTCATGTAGTGTGAATCAGGCTGAGTTTCAAATAAAACAGTATGCATAACGATGCTGAGTAAAAACCATCAACAGGTAGTGAGGAAAACAGCAGTAAAACACGCTCAAAGGGTCTAAACAGGTCAGCACGAGGCCCCAAACACGACTTATAGCCCAAATATTTCACAAATCTTTAGAATATAATTTAACACAAGTTTTTGAGTAAATACGCAACTTATTAATTGTCACGGAGAGGACCTAGTCCAATCCAAAAATTAGTATGCGCCACATATTCGTCATCCGACATGTGCGCCATTCCATATTCAAGTGAGAAAATATGTAGTCCGGGTTCCATACCCTCAGGACAAAATTTAAGACCATTACTTACCTCTACTGGGCCACGACACTAGTCCGCTATGCCTTTTCCCTCCTGATTGCTCCGAATCTAGCCAAAAACCAGTTAACATCATCAAAATATACTCATGGAACACAACCCAATCGAAAATCATAAAAATTAAACAAAATCTCAAAATTCGGCCAAACCCGAGCCCCGGGACCACAACTCGAAATTCGAAATTTTTTACATCATGAGAACCCTTGTCATCTCCCAATTCTATACATACCAAGAACACCAAAATCGGACCACAATTGCCCACTTAAATCCTCAAAAGAAAAATCAATTCTCATGGACCCTTCTTCCCCAATCTTAACTAAATTTCCAGAAATTTTTGTGGCTTAATCACTTAAGAATTGACATAGAAACATGTTATGAAGTTGGAATTCTTACCTCCAGATGATTTTCCTTGATTTCCCTTCAATCCCCTCTCAGAAGCTCTCAAATTTGCATGCATTGGAAGAAATGAGGACCAAATTCACACACCAGGCCTTTTAAACATTCTACCCAGCTGAAATAATTCCTTCACTGTGATAGCAAACTTCGGCACGCGATCGCGATGAACAAACTTGCTGCCCCATCAATTTACCTTACGCTATCGTAGGCAACCTCACGCGATTTCGATTCATCAAGACTTAAACCCACGCGATCGAATACCATTC
The DNA here is from genome assembly GCA_005239525.1 of Nicotiana knightiana. Taxonomy (NCBI): domain Eukaryota; kingdom Viridiplantae; phylum Streptophyta; class Magnoliopsida; order Solanales; family Solanaceae; genus Nicotiana; species Nicotiana knightiana. Next base: position 290,639 of record ML424602.1, read on the forward strand.
CACGCGATCGCGAAGAACAAAGCTCAACTCACCCACTCGCCTTTTTAACTCTACGCGATCACAACCACGCGATCGCACTGACCAAACACTCATACTCACGCAATCGCAAAACATTCCCCCCGATCGCGATTAACAAAAATCCTGCCTCACCAATTAACCCTACGCGATCGCAAACATCCTCAAGCGATCTCGTAGAAGGAAACCAGAACCTTACACCAGCAGCAATCTGCCCAGATTTCAAGCCAAAAGTTGGTCTGTTAACCATCCGAAACACGCTCGAGGCCCTCGGGACCTCAACCAAACCGACCAACATATCCCATAACATCATTCAAACTTAGTCGAGCCTTCGTAATACCAAAAACAACACTAAAACACCAAATTCACATCAAATTCAAGCCTAAGAACTTTGAACTCCTAAAATTCACCAACTACGCCGAAACTAACCAAAACACCTCCGATTAACCTGAAATTTTGCAGGCATATCCAAATTGACATTACGAACCTGTTCTAACTTCTGAAATTCCATTCTGACTTCGATAACCTAATTTCCACTGCCGACTGGAAATCGCCAAAAACTAACTTTCGCCAATTCAAGCCTAATTCTGCATCGAGCATCAAAAAAATATTCCGAACACACTCATAAGTCCCAAATCACCTTACAAAGTTATTCGAGCCATAAAATCTGCATTCCGAGGTCGTTTACTAATAAGTCAACTCTCAGTTGACTTTCTCAACTATTAAGCTACTTTAAAAGGCTAAATGCCTAAACTCTTATTATAACCACTCGGGACACAAACCAACTGACCTAATACATCAAAAATAAGATAGTGATACATGACAAATGCAAAAATAGGGGAAATGGGGTAAATCTCACGGAACGACCGATCGGGTCGTTACACCCAACCTTAGGGGTCGTGATGGCGCCTAACACCACATTTGCTAGGAAAACCAATGTTAGAATTCGATTAGCTATTTTTCCTTTGGTTACTTATTTAAACACAATAAAACAAATTTAAAGTAAATTAAGTCTAATGATTTCTAGCGAATAACCTCATAAGTAAAATGTCAAACAAATAAATAAACCGAGCCACGAACTAAATATATATAACTCTTTGACTTCCCAGTGTCTGGTGTCACAATTCACGAACTTCTAAGAATACTACAAACAATGGGCTGAAAAAAATAATATATATGTTTTGAGTAAAATGAAACAGTCTCTATAAAGCTAGGAGAAGACTCCAGGAATCTGCGGACGCCGACACATATACTTCGTGTCTCCGAATGATGATATCGGCTACTAAGATCTCCTAACGCTGGTCGGTACCTGGATCTGCACAAAAGAGTGCAGAGTGTAGTATTAGTACAATCGACCTCATGTGATGAGGAAGTGTCGAGTCTAACCTCGACGAAGTAGTGACAAGGCTAGGACAAGACACCACATAAAACCTGGACATCGAAATCATGCTAACAGGAAATAATAGCAATTAAAGAATGTAAACATCAATTAATGGGAAGGGAGCATGCGATAGGGAATTTTTAACATAAGGAATGAGGAAAACAATAAGGCAAACACAGATAGTAATCAATAATAATTTAAGCAATTAAAGATAGAAAGTAAACTTACACAGCATCACCCTTTGTGCTTTTACACTCTTCCTCACAATCTCATCAAATCATCAACAACATAAAAGGGGATTTCACGAGAAACAGTATTTCATCATAATTTCAATCACCATTTAATATTTCAATCACAACTCAATGTTCTCAAAGGAATTTAACAAGAAATTAATATTTCGTCATGGTTACTCTTATCATTTATCATTTCAATCTCAAATCAATGTTCTCAACATTTCACTAACAACAATAATCACAGATGATGGGCTTTAAGACAACCTGAATATCAAGAAATAGCATTTACTCACATGGTATGACCGACCACAACATATAGGTACTCGTCACCTCACCTATACATTAACAAACCAACAGGTAACAAGTAGTCATACAATACCTATTCCCTCAAGCTAAGGTTAGACACAATACTTACCTCAATTCCGCAGGCCACTCACTGCTCAATTATCGCTTTTCCTATGTTTTCTAAAAAAAAGTTAAACCCTGACCCCGGGCCCGCTTGGTCCAAACTCGGGGTTCAGACCGAATTACGTTTACCCATTCACCCCCGAGCCCGAATATGCAATTAGTTTTGAAATCCGACATCAATTTGAGGTAAAGATTCAATTTTGACAAAATTCCCTAACTCTACCCAAACCCTCAATTTTTACCATGAAAATTCTTGAATTTTTTGATGTAAAAGTGATGAAAAACATTGGGATATTGAAAGAGTAGAGTTTAGAATTGATTACCTACACTTTGAGCATGAACTTTGGTGAAGAAAATCATCTTTAGGGCTTGGTAGTTCGAAAAATAGTGAAAGAAAGGGTATTGTCCGTGTTTAACAATGTTTAAATATGACTGGGCAGGCCTTCTACGCGATCGCGTGAGCCTGCCCGCATTCGCGATGCTTTACCAGCTGGGCCCTTCTCGATCGCGGCCCAATGGTCGCATTTGCATAGAAGAATACCTAGGCTCCTCCCCCAGGCCCAGTTTACTCAACGCGTTTGCATGAGTCGGCACGCGTTCGGGAAGGGTATCCCACCGATGCTTTGCGTTCGGGGCCCAGACTTCGCGTTCGCGTAGTACAAAAACTACTCCCAGGAATTTCGCCCTTCGCGATCGCGGGAGTAGCTTCACGATCGCGAATTGCTGGGCAACAGATGCAGCAAAACAACAAGCTTTTCTAAGTGTAAAAATACCCCGTGGTCTATCCGAAACTCACCCGAGCCCTCGTGGCTCCAAACCAAACATGCACGCAAGTCTAAAAACATCATACGGACTTGCTCGTGCTATCAAATCATGAAAATAACATATTGAACTATGAATTAAACCTCAAAACTCATCATTTTTCTCAAGAACACTTAAAGTTCATTATGTCTCAACTGGACGTACGAATCATGTCAAATAAACTCCGATTCTCACCAAATTTCACAGATAGTATTCAAATACTATAACAAATTTGTACCGAGATCCAGAACCAAAATACAGGCCCGATACCAATGGTTTCAAATGTTAATTATTTTCTTTATTTCATTAATAATTCAGCAAAATAATTTCTTTCAAAAATTGATTTATAAGGCTTGGGACCTCGGAATTCAATTCCGTGCATATGCCCAAGTCCCATATTTTTCTGCGGACCTCCCGGGATCGTCGGAACAGAGACCCGGATCCATTTACTCAAAAGGTTGACTCAAGTCAACTAAAACCAAACTTTAAATTCTATAGATTAGTATTTCTTATATTTGCACATAAAAGCTTTGCGGTTTCACGCCTGGACTACGCACGCAAATTGTGGCAGTTAAAATTAATCTTTTTATGGTTAATAAGCCTAGAATGGAGTCTTAATTCATAAAATGATCCCTTGGGTCATCACAATCTCCATCTCGAAAACAAACGTTCGTCCTGGAATGAACATAGAAGATTACCTAAATCGGCAAACAGGTGTGGATATTTACTCTGCCTGTCCGACTCGGACTCCCAAGTAGCTGCCTCAACGGGCTGACTTTTCCACTGCATTTGAACTGAAGGATAACTCTTTGATCTCAACTGACGAATATGCAGGTCTAGAATGGCTACTGGCTCCTCCTCAAAAGTCAAATCTTTGTCCAATTGGACCAAAGCTGAAATCTAACACGTGGGGCGGGTCACCATGATATTTCTGGAGCATAGATACATGAAATACCGGATGAACAAAGGATAACCCTGGAGGCAACTCAAGTCTATAAGCTACCTCCCCGACTCTATTAAGAATATCAAATGGCCCGATATACCTAGGGCTCAACTTGCCCTTCTTCCCAAAATCTCATGACACCCTTCATGGGTGATACACGAAGCAATACTCTCTCTCCAACCATGAATGCCACATCACGAACCTTACGGTCGGCATAACTCTTTTGCCTGGACTGAGCTGCACGAAACCGATCTTGTATAATATCGATCTTATCTAAGGCCTCTTGAACTAAGTCCGTACCCAATAGACGAGCCTCTCCCGGCTCAAACAATCCAACTGGCGATCTACACTACCTACCATATAACGCATCATAGGGAGCCATCTGAATGCTTGACTGATAACTATTATTGTAGGCAAACTCCGCTAACGGAAAGAATTCATCCCGAGAACCTCCAAAGTCAATAACACAAGCGCAGAGCATATCTTCTAGAATATGAACAGTACACTCAGACTGCCCATCCTTCTGAGGATGAAATGTTGTGGTCAGCTCAACTCGGATCTCGCTGAACTTCCCTCCAAAAGAGCGAGGTATACTGTGTACCTTGATCAGAAATGATAGACACGGGCACACTGTGAAGGCGAACAATCTCTCGAATATATATCTCTACCAACCGCTCTGAAGTGTAAGTACTTGCCACTGGAATGAAATGTGATGATTTAGTCAGCCTATTGACAATAACCCAAATGGCGTCAAACTTCCTTTGAGTCCATGGGAGTCCAACAACGAAGTCCATAGTGATACGCTCCCACTTCCACTCAGGAATCTCTATCTGCTGAAGTAAACCACCGGGTCTCTGATGCTCATATTTCACCTGTTGGCAATTCAAACAACGAGCCATATAAGCAACAATATCCTTTTTCATCCTTCTCCACCAATAATGTTGTCGCAAGTCCTGGTACATCTTGGCAGCACCTGGGTGAATAGAATACTTAGAACAGTGAGCCTCCTGAAGGATCAACTCACGAAGGCCGTCAACGTTAAGCACACATGTACGACCCTGCATCCTCAAAACACCGTCATCTCTAACTTTAACTTTCATGGAACCACCGTGCCGAACTGTGTCCCTAAGGACCATCAAATGTGGGACATCATCTTGTCGATCTCTGATACGCTAGAATAAGGAAGATCGAGCAACTGTACAAGCTAGAACATGGCTGGGAAAAATATCCAACCTCATGAGCTGATTAGCCAACATCTGGAATGTCTGAAGCTAACAGTCTCTCACTAACTGGAATACATGAAAGGCTGCCCATACTTATTGCTAATCTACTTAATGCATCGACCACCACATTGGCCTTTCCCGGATGATACAATATAGTGACGTTATAATCTTTCAATAACTCTAACCATCTCCTCTGTCTCAAATTAAGATCCTTTTTCTTGAACAAGTACTGGAGGCTACGATGATCCATGTAAACCTCACATGGCACGCCATAAAGATAATGCCTCCAAATCTTCAACACGTGAATAATGGCTGCCAACTCTAAGTCATGGACTGGATAATTCTTCTCATGAATCTTTACTTGTCGTGACGCATATGATATCACCCTGCTATCCTGCATCAATACTTCTCCAAGCCCAACTCGGGAAGCATCATAATATACCGTGAAAGGTCCTCAACCTGATGGTAACACCAATACCGGTGCTGAAGTCAAGGCTGTCTTGAGCTTCTGAAAGCTCGCCTCACACTTATCCGACCATTTGAATGGGGCACCCTTCTGAGTCAATCTTGTCATTAGGGCTGCTATAGATGAGAACCCCTCCACAAAACGATGGTAGCATCCCGCCAAAACCAAGAAGCTCCTGATTTCGGTGGTTGAAGTTGGTCTAAGCCAGTTCTTGACTGGCTCTAATTTCTTAGAATGTACCTGAATACCCTCTACTGATACGGCGTGACCCAAGAAAGCTACTGACTCTAATCAGAACTCACACTTTGAAAATTTTACAGACAACTTATTATCCCTCAAATTCTGGAGTGCTATACGGAGGTGCTATTCATGCTCCTCCCAGCTGCGGGAGTATATAAGAGTATCATCAATGAACACGATTACAAAGGAATCTATATAGGGCTTGAAAACTAGATTCATATAATCCATAAAGGATGTTGGGGAATTAGTCAAGCCAAAAGACATCACCAAAAATTCATAGTGCCCATACCTTGTCCGAAAGGTTGTTTTAGGAACATCGGACGGCCTAATCTTCAACTGATGGTAGCCCGATCTCAGATCAATTTTTGAAAACACTCTGGAACCCTGAAGCTGATCAAATAAATCATCAATTCTCGGAAATGGATACTTATTTCTGATAGTAACTTTATTCAACCGCCGGTAATCTATACACATTCTAATAAATCCATCCTTCTTCTTTACAAATAAAACCGGTGCACCCCAAGGAGAGACACTAGGCCTGACAAAACCTTTATCAAGCAGGTCTTGCAACTGTTCTTTCAATTCTGGTGGAGCCATACGGTATGGAGGAATAGAAATGGGCTGAGTGCACGGGGCAACATCAATACAAAAATCGATATCCCTGTCGGGTGGCATTCCCGGCAGGTCTGCAGGAAACACTTAGGGAAATTTATGAATAATGGGCACTAAATCTATTCAAGAAATTTCGGCATCAGAATCATGAATATGAGCCAAATAAGCCATACATCCCTTCTCAACCATGCGACGAGCCTTGGCATAAGAAATCACTCTGCTGGGAGAATGACCAGGAGTCCCTTTCCATTCTACCCGAGGCAATACTAGCAAAGCTAAAGTAATTGTCTTAGCGTGATAGTCCAAGATGGCATAATAAGGTGACAACCAATCCATGCCCAATATGAAATCAAAGTCGATCATCTCAAGAAGCAACATGTCTACACTAGTTTCAAGATCCTCAATAATGACTACGCACGAACGATATGCCCGATCTACAACAATAGCCTCCCCTACCAGTGTAGACACCTAAACATGGACACTAAAAGAATCACGGGACACAACAAAATACGAGGCAAAATAGGATGACACATAAGAATAAGTAGGCCCCGGATCAAACAAAACTGAGGCATTTCTATTGCAAACTAAAATGATACATGTAATGACAGCATCGGAGGACTCCGCCTCGGGTCTAGCTCGAAATGCATATAATCGGGGCTGGGATCCACCACCCTGAACCATGTCTCTGGGAGGACCTCTGATGGGAGGACCTCCACCTCTAGCGGGCTGGCCTCCACCCCTAGTGGCCTGACCTCCACCTCTAACAATTTGTCCTCTACCTCTGGCTACCTGACCCCTACCCCTGGCTGGCTGGGCAGGCAGTGCTAGAACTATAGCATGGGAATTCTGATACTGAGAATTATCCGACGTGCGAGGGCAATAGCTGGAAATGTGCCTCGGGCCACCATAAGTGTAACAAGACCTCGGCTGCTGAGACTGCTGGCCGGAAAACTAACCATGTGGACCAGTATAACCACCCTGAACACCCTAGAGAGGAGGTGCACTTTACACTGGCTGCGTAGAAGGAGGCATATAAGAACCGCGACCACCTGAGGTACCATGTGAAGTCTAAAATGCTGAATGGAATGGCCTGGGAGAATGGACTCTACTAAAACTAACCCCGCCTTCAGATGAGGCACCACTGAAACCACTGGAATGGCGAGGCCTCTTGTCTGATCCCTGACCTTCCATCCCAAGAACTGACTCAACCCTCCTGGCCACATTAGCCGCATCCCGAAAAGAAATATCAGTCCCTGTCTCTTTGTCCATTTGCAACCTAATGGGCTGAGCAAGGCCCTCAATAATTTGCAACCTAGTGTTCTAATACCAACTTGTCACGACCTAAATTCCTAACCTTAGGTGTCGTGATGGTGCCTAACACCACATTTGCTAGGCAAGCCAATGTTAGAATTCGATTAGCTATTTTTCCTTTGGTTACTTATTTAAACACAATAAAACAAATTTAAAGTAAATTAAGTCTAATGATTACCAGCGAATAACCACATAAATAAAGTGCTAAACAAATAAATAAACCGAGCCATAAACTAAATATATATAACTCTAAGACCACCCAGGGTCTGGTGTCACAATTCAAAAACCTCTAAGAATACTACAAATAATGGGCTGAAAGAAATAATATATCTGATTTGAGTAAAATGAAACAGTCTCTATAAAGCTAGGACAAGACTCCAGGAATCTGCAGCCCGGCAGATATACCTCGTGTCTCTGAATGATGATATCGGCTACTAAGATATCCTAAAGTTGGTCGGTACCTGGATCTGCACAAAAGAGTGCAGAGTGTAGTATCAGTACAACCGACACCATGTACTGAGTATGTGTCGATCCTAACCTTGGCAAAGTAGTGACGAGGCTAGGACAAGACACCACATAAAACCTGGACATCAAAATCATGCTAACATGAAAATAATAGCAATTAAAGAATGTAAACAACAATTAATGAGAAGGGAATATGTGATAGGGAATTTTCAACATAAGGAATGAGGAAAACAATAAGGCAAACACAGATAGTGATCAACAATAATTTTAGCAATTAAAGATAGAATGTAAACTTGCACGGGATCACCCTAAGTGATTTTACTCTCAGCCTCACCAAATAATAAATAGAATACACGGCATCACCCTTCGTGCTTTTACACTCTTCCTCACAATCTCATAAAATCATCAACAACATAAAAGGGGATTTCACGAGAAATAGTATTTCATCATAATTTCTATAACTATTTAATATTTCAATCTCAACTCAATGTTCTCAAAGGAATTTCACAAGAAATCAATATTTCATCATGGTTACTATCATCATTTATCATTTCAATCTCAACTCAATGTTCTCAACATTTCACTAACAACAATAATCATAGTTGATGGGCTTTAAAACAACAAGAATAACAAGAAATAGCATTTACTCGCATGGTATGACCTGACCACAACGTATAGGTACTTTTCACCTCACCTATACAATGGATTTAACAAACAAACAGGTAACAAGTTGTCATACAATACCTATTCCCTAAAGCTAAGGTTAGACACAACACTTACCTCAATTCTGAAAGCCACTCACTGCTAAATTACCGCTTTTCCTTTTGAATTTGTTCCAACACACTCGAATCTTATCATAATTTGTTTAATTTCATTAATTAATGCTAAAGGAACCAACTTTACTGAAAAATTATGGTTTTCCTAAGTTTTCTCAAAAAAAGTTAAAACCCGACCCTGGGCCTGCTTGGTCCAAACTCGGGGTTCGGATTGAATTACGTTTACCCATTAAACCCCGATCCCAAATATGCAGTTAGTTTCAAAATCCGACATCAATTCAAGGTAAAGTTTCGATTTTTACAAAATTCCCTAATTTTACCCAAACCCTCAATTTTTACCATGAAAATTCTTGATTTTTTTATTTAAAAGTGATGAAAAATATTGGGTAATTTAAAAAGTAGAGTTTAGAATTGATTACCTACACTTTGGGGATGAATTTGGTGAATAAAATCGTCCTTAGAGCTTGGTAGTTCGAAAAATAGTGAAAGAAAGGGTTCTGCATGTGTTTAACAGTGTTTAAATATGACTGGGCAGGCCTTCTACGCGATCGCGTTAGCCTACCCGCGTTCGTGATGCTTTACCAACTGGGCCCTCCGTGATCACGGCCCAATGGTCTCGTTTGCATTGAAGAAAACCCAGGCTCCTCCCCCAGGCCTAGTTTACTCAACGTGTTCGCATGAGTCGGCAGGCGTTCGCGAAGGGTATCCCACTGATGCTTCGCGTTCGCGACCCAGACTTCGCGTTCGCGTAGTACAAACATGACTCCCAGAAATTTTAACCTTCACGATCGCGGGAGTACCTTCGTGATCGTGAAGCACAAAATCGTAGGGCACCAAATGCATCAAAACAACAAGCTTTTATAAGTGTAAAAATACCCCGTGGATTATCCGAAACTCATCCGAGCTCTCGGGGCTCCAAAGCAAACATGCACGCAAGTCTAAAAATATCATACGGACTTGCTCGTGTGATAAAATAAAGAAAATAACATGTAGAACGATGAATTAAACCTTAAAACTCATCATTTTTCTTTAAAGTTCACTATTTCACAACCGGATGTCCGAATCACGTCAAATAAACTCCAATTCTTACCAAATTTCACAGATAGTATTCAAATACTATAAAAAATCTGTACCGGGCTCCGAAACAAAAATATGGGCTCGATACCAATGGTTTCAAACGTAAATTCTTTTCTTTATTATTAATAATTCAGCAAAACAATTTCTTTCAAAAATTGATTTCAAAGGATTGGGACCTCGGAATTCAATTCCGGGCATACACCTAAATCCCATATTTTTCTGCGGACCTACCGGGATTGTCGAAATGTTGACTCAAGTAAACTAAAACCAAACTTTAAATTCTAAAAATTAGTATTTCTTATATTTTCACATAAAAGCTTTCCGGTTTCACGCCCAAAGTGTGCACCGAAATCGAGGTAGTTAAAATTAATATTTTTATGGTTAATAAACCTAGAACGAAGTCTTACTTCATAAAATGACCCCCTGGGTCATCACATCTACACTTATACTCGCTCAGGTTATTTAGTCCAATAGGTGTCATGATTGTTCCTCATCACTACTCCACGAAAGTTAGTCTTGAAACTTATTGGGTACCGTTATAGTGTACTAATACTACATTTCTGCACATTTTTATGCCGCTCCTGGTATATCGGAGTCATTCGATCATTTGTTAGTTCTACGAATTTTGATGTGGAAACTCAAGGTAAACCTGTTTTTGCGTTCGCAGGCTTCGGAGTCACCTTCTAATGTTGTATTTATACTATTTTTCCTTATTTTGAAACAACTGTATTTAGAGATTTATCTAGCAAACTCAATAGACCTTATGACTTGTACTAGCATTTTTGGGATTTGTTCTTTGTAAAGAGTTTTCTATTTTGAAATCGTCAATGTTGGTTAAATATTATTTTTATTTCAGCTAGTGTTAGGTTGACCTCGTCCTTAAGTCTAGGTGCCATCACGACTGCCAATAGAGGGAATTTGGGTCGTCATAGTTACATACGGATGTTGATAACCAAATTTGCTCTCATATTCTATAAATATCATATATACTTTCAAATTTTCATTCTTGCTTCATCACCAATCTACAAGCGTCATATAATTATTTTCTATAATTTTTCATAATTTCTAAGTCTTTTGAATTGATTTTCTTGCATTTAAATTGTTCAAATATTTATTAACTATCCTTTCAAATTATTTTTGTGTTGACTTAATCATCCAAATTTATTGTTTACACCACATATATGTTTCGTAACATTTTACTTCATTTTATAATTACATCTACATTTTTGAATTATTTACGCAATTTTACAATGATAGCCTATATTCTATACACAATTATATTAATTACACTAAATAGTATTTTATATTTTTTTAACGTTAAGCTATTATTTTAAATTATTTACAGTATAAGTGATATTTTTATTGTTTATAATTACTTTTTATAAATTATTATAAGAAATTTTAATGTATTTAATTGTATAGTCCAATACAGGTCTAATTTCACTTAAAAACAAGCCCTAAACAGCTGGCCCATCCCCATTAAACCTCTCAGCAGCCCAAACCAAACAACCCCATTCACCTAATCCGGTCGCGACCTGCCGTGGGATCCGCCCCACTTCCCCTTCAATCATGGTCGTTGGTCTTAGATGATCAACGACCCACAATAGCCCTTCCCCTTTCCTTATATCTCCCTAAACTAAACCTTAGAGACATTTCCCCAACCCAGATGTTGACACCTAATTTTTCCCTATAATATTTTTCAAAGTGCATATATACCTTCAAAACTATGCATTGGCATCAATTGATATTTTTTCATAATTTTTGCATTTTTCTAAGGATTTTTATTAATTTATCCCAGTATTTTATTATATAAATAATTACTAATTGCATCACAAATGACTTTATAACAATTTCATGGCTTAATATTTCTATTTATTTTTATATTAGGTTTAAAATATTGCACAAATAGCCATATTTACATATTTGGGGTTATAGTTGCAATAACTTTGCAATTATAGCACATGCATGAATTATTACATTATTTTAATAGAAATTAGCTCATTGTATTTCTTAAAAAATGTTGAGTAGTTACTTTAAAACATTTCTATGGATGAAAATTCTTTTTTATAATCTGTTAATTATTTTATATAATATTTATTTTATAAATTGTTAGGGTATTTAACAAATAGCCCTATTTGATTCCTATTATTTTCCGGACCTAACCCCTCAAACCAACCCAAAACCTCTCTAATATTAAACCAAAGTGCTGGCGCAAACCCCTTATTCGCCCAATCTGCCTACCCCGAACCACTAGCCCGTTCAATTGTGGTCGTTGATCGTTTTGATCAACGGTCTACGATTATCCTTACCTTAATTAACCCCCCCCCCAACCTACCCAAACCCTTTCATTCTTTCCCAGCCTCTGTCGTCATCATCTCCCTCATCTCTCAACTCTCTCTCGACCTAACCCTAACCCTAAACGCCGTCACCGGCGTAAACTTCTTCCCTATGGTGCTTCTATGTCTTTTCCGACCAGCCCTGGTCTTCTATACGCCATAGCTGTTCGATTTCTTGGATCCTTGAGAAGATCTCAAGGAAACCCAAAGGGTTCTGGTCCGAAACTTGCCTGTCTCAAGCCATTTGTTGTATGTAAGTAAGGATCTTTCCTTGTTTTATTACTAATCTATGGGTTCTTGACCTATTCTCTTCACCTCTGCTATTTTTTTGAAAATCCTATTTCATTACTTTTGATTCTTCTCAGATCCTTGTAGATCTTGAATATTATTAAATGTTTTCCCTCAAAAGTCTCATGTTTTAATTAATTAATTTTGACTGGTAACTATTTCTAAACTGATTTATCCCGGACTTTCTTCAAAGATTTTCTAACCTCTCAGTGTTTTAATAAGTGTTATTTCATTATCGTGATTGATTTCTGCAAACTCTAGTGGATTCTATATGATATACTGATTTCTTCAATCTTTGCTTCGATTTTGGGTTATTCTGTGATACCAGTCATATTAGTTTACTCTATCTTTTGGACTTAAACCATCTTCCTTGTTAAATCCGTATTTTGTGGTTTTTCCCTAATTAATCTCTGTTAGGGTTCGAACCTGCTTTTCCGGCTAAGTTCTATATTTCTGTGAGGTCTTACTTAGTTTAATTTCTATTTATGGAATTTGAGTAATTCTTTCCCGGAAATCAGTATTGTTTTGAAGGTTTTGTTGATTACTGTTAAGATTCGTGTGCATAGATTGTAGTTGTTTCCTTGTTTATGATTTTATTTGGTCATCTCTGCCTTAATTAATTGCCCGTATAATTTTGGGATTCTTATTGATCCCTTATTTGGTATGATTTGGACTCCTTTCCTTAATTAAACCCATGTTGTTACCGTTAATCAATTACCCCCTAATTAAGGGGTCTATTCTGAACCCCCTTTATGTGATTTGATTCTATGATTCTGTGGTTTTCCTTAATTGACTGACTTTTGATTCCTTTACCTTATTTGTCCTACTCCCTAAGTGCTATAAATACACTCTTGTTTTGCCTCTCAGAGAGGAACATTAGTTCAACAACACACACTCGCAAAAAAATTTCTCTATTTTCTCTCTTTCTACTACTTGTGCTAACTGCTTGTCTAGCCGGCTGAAAGCCAAGTCTAGGCTCTGGAATTCTGACTGCTTTACTTTTTTTATCTTGCTTCCTTAACTAGTATGTTCTTATTTCAATTCTGAAATTCAATCCTATGTGCTCCATAGTTGTTAAATCCATGCCTATTTCCGCACTAGTTTAATTGGCTATGTATTTAATTGTCATCATGTTTACTATTTTTCTCAATATATTGGATTCTAAACCTCTCTTGCTCAAATATTTAGTCAGCATGTCTAGGTCTCATTTGTCTTGTGTGATACTTGGCCAGCATGTTTACTTGAGTTCTTGTTTACTTCCCTTGACTAGTATGCTCATGTCAGTATCATAGACTCCTAATATGTTTGGTTAATCCTAATTGGCATGACTGGTTCTATGTAGTAGACCCCTGTCTTCAACATGACCATTCTCATATTCTGTCTCTATGTTTATTATCCATTACCACTTTAAATTTAAGAATGATCCCCTTGCTAATACTTCGAAGAAATAGTTTTTATGTTATGGTAGCCAATCAATTCCTATTTGTTCTGTGTACTGGCTGGTCAATGTACTTCCTCTTTTACCTTGTTCATGTGTTTCTGACTTAAGCCTCTATGTTCCATATCCCCTGATCCCTGATTGTAAACTTGTTTGCCTTCACTTAGAAACAAGTAATAAATATTTTTGAATTTGGGCACTCTAAGTGTTATGACTGTGTGGTTGCTTGTTGAATCTTTCTTCTTCTCAGAATTATTTTTAAATTGTTTTACTCTTAATATTTTTAAGAACTGTTTCTATTCCTGAAAACCTTTTCACTTCTGTAATGTTTACCTCTATAGTATTTTTACTATGTTATTCAAAATTATGCCAAGCACTCTCACTTCTACTCTTAGATTACTTAAGTTTTCCCCTCCAGTGTGTGTACTGCCTAGGAATCCATGAGATTCTTCTGAACTCTAGCACACTGGGGCTGGCCTTTCCACACTACACATAATCACTTCCCTACTCAAAGGATATTGGTGTGAGCATTGCCCGGGATCCCTAAGGTCCTTAGGGAAATTTGACACACCAGGACACCCTATTGGCTATGAGACTTTCGCATCCTGGGCTGTTTTGAAGTCCTGGTATTTACAAGTTCACTTTGGGTCCATCTCAGGATCCTTATAGCATAACTTATATTTATTATGTAATTAATTCATTTATGATCCATAATAATAACCTTTGTAAACAGATATTTGGGAAATTAGTAAAAGGGGATGGATTCTTCTATGATTTTTGTGGGGAAAACGGGTAGAAATCCTGCCTTTAGGTCTATACTATGTTTACTTACATCAGAAGTCATGCTTTTAGGTTTAAACTATGTATATTTGCATCAGAAACCATGATTTTAAGTCCACTTGGCATGCTAGGCAACATGTTATAGGTTCATTACCTCATTTGTTACGGAATTCTGCTTCTGCATAATCATGATCACCTAGAAATCCTGTTAATAAGTTACCGCTATAATTGTGCTTAATAAAAATGTCCATCCTTGGTGTGCATTAGAAATCCTTCTTTAGGACTCTGTTTGTATTCTTTTTAAATCATGTCTACATCGCCTAAATCAATAACCGTCCTGTCAATAAGATTGTTTAAAAGCAATTTCAACGCCTAGACAAGCATATTTATAGGACTTATTAAAACTCAAACTGTTTGCTTTCCTTTAGTCAATTTCCAGAATTCTGTTTGCATTTTTAGACAGCATGTTATAGGGTATCACTGAACCACGCCTAGGCAAGCCTATAGGTATTTAAGGCCTTGTAAAATTGTAAACTTATGCTTTGTTTATTTGTGATTGCCCAGATTCAACAGGTTCTAAAAATCAGTAGGCAAACTGGTTAGGTCTTTACCGCTTCTCCTTAACATAATGCTGCACATTCTCTATTTGTCCTTCTCACCTAGATATCATGTTCTAGGACCTTTTGTGAAACATCTGAAATCTTGTTGTTTGAGACGTGCTAATTGCCTGTTTATTTGTCGAGGTAAACATGAGCCCTTAATTGTTGTCTTACTTGAAAGTCCTATTTGTTATTTGTTGTCACTTAGATTTTCCTTTTTAAACACTTTAGGAGAGTCTAGAACTGCCTAAAAATAGAGGTCCTAAATACCTCTGGGACCACAAGGAAGGGACAGGTAATGCATGCTTAGAGTTCGTTTAGTTCAAACCGCTTATACAATCGCGAAGGGGAGGATAATCAGGTAGTAAAAGGATATGATGACATGTGCGTTAATGCCACGTGTAACCCCTCTAGTTGAAGAAGGATTACCGGGAATTGTACAAATGTGATATTATAGGCTAATAACTTAGGACATCCCTGTCTTTATACATATGTGTGCTTAAACTGATTATCTTTTAAATTTCCTTTATCTTATTTACATATGTGTGCTTAGACTGCTTATCTGTTAAATGACTAATTCACCAAGTAAGTTTGGCCGGTACCCACCGTTATGGACCTCGAAGGGTGCCTAACACCTTCCACTCAAGGTAATTTAAAACCCTTACCCAATCTCTGGTAATGTAGGCTGGTTTCATGAGTTACTTTCATTAGGTGCCTTAACATACCTTAAATCCGTTAGATGGCGACACTTCAATTTCCATACCCCTTTTCCCAAAAGGAAGGGAGTTGTCAAATGTCAAAACCCCAATTTCGCAACAAAAAGGGGGACGCGATAGTATGACGACTCTGATAGGGATTTTAGGATTTTACCATAACAAACTTGCTTTTTGTAATTAGTCTTAAGCATGCTTATTTTTTTAATACGTGCGCACCCTTTCCCTTTTCCCTTATGTGAATTGCCCGTTTTGAGCATTTATGATTTCCTTTACTACAGAAACTGAATTATTCTTTGTTTTCCTTTCTTAAATGTCTTTCAATTATTAAATATCACATTTATTATTTTCCTAACGTGCAAATATGTGAAAACATGCTATTTACTACTACATAAATAATGCTCAACATCATATTCCACTTGTGCGTAATCAATCCTATAACAACGCTTGATGAGTGGTTGCACTCTTCCTATATATCACCCTTTAAATTCGGAAAGGCTTATTTGCGTTAAATCTAGTCGATCAGTGGTGCAATCGACGGTTCCGTGACTTTCCCCCTCAAGTTGTCCACTTTAGGTTACCAGTCTAGACCCTATAGCAACCTCACTCTGATTATAACTGTACATGCATCATGCTCGAACCTAGTCGGGTTATTATGTTGTCCACATAATAACCCTTTAAGACAAACCTTATCCAAAAGTACACCGGGGTTTCCATAATCCTAATGGACGCAACCACGTTTTGTGCATTAATTTTGGAGAACTAAATGCCAATATATTGATCATGGATATATAAATAGTAGAATCTGGAGGGGGAAAGGGCCTAACCTTATTTGTTTTGTAGAAAATGAGGCACGAGGTCCCCAGGTTCGGCATGGTCCAAAATATACCACCACTGCTACTAGACTGGTGGGAAGATCTTTCCTCGAGTGACAAAAAACATGTGAAGAAGGTCCCGGGAAATTTTCCTTCTCTATTAGACATCCAACCAAATAACATGTTGATAGAAGCTGCAACCATGTTCTGGGATCGTGAAAAATCAGTTTCGCTTCGGGGATATAGAAATAACCCCGCTCCTAAAAGAAATCGGGGGATTTTCTGGGCTACCTTGGGACAGCCTTGGGTTATTGGTACCAGAAAATCACACTGATAGGGGATTTCTAAAAATGATGGGTCTTAAAAAGAACGTCGATTTTGAGTGCTTAAAGAAATCTTATATACCATTTGACTACTTGTATGAGAGATACGGTCATATCAAGTCCTATCGTATTTTCCATGATGATTTTTCCATCACTTTCTTGGGACATATTTACCGCAAATTTTTCGTGTTCATTATTTGCTTCTTGGGTATGGTATTGTTCCCAACGAAAAGGGAAAGAATTTAGACTAGACTGGCTATGGTCACCAAGAATCTGATGGAAGGAATCGAGGGACAGACATACAGCATAATCCCTATGATTATAGCTGATATCTACCGGGCCTTGGACCACTGCCAAAAAGGATCCAAACCTTTCGAAGGCTGTAATTTCATGCTACAGTTGTGGTTAATGGAGCATCTCCAAAATGGTCAATATCGACAGGAATTTCCATGAAGGGCGTGGAATGACCATATTGCCTTCCATCACCCTAAACATATGACATATATTCCGGACAGGTTTGCTCAACCAGAGAGTGCTAAGGAACGGGTGGAGTTCTTCGGCAATTTGACTGAGGATCATGTTCAGTGGATGTTTGAACGGTTCCCTAATGACGAGTTCATTATCAGGTCAAGGGACGCTCATCACTTAGTGTTGATCGAGTTAAGGGGAATATACCCTTGTGTTCCCATCAGGGTTATGAGGCAGGCAGGCAGGAAGCAGATCATACCGCGGGTCGCAAAGATACGTCATTTTTTGGCAGATTTTCAGGATGATGACATCGCTTACAAGTGTCAAGCTCAGCATATGTGGCACTCAAATATTATTGTGGAAAAAGACACCATCGAGCCAGACAGGTATCACGAGGGACATGTTCCCTTTTACCCGGCATGGTTGGAGGAAAACTTAGCTGAGAAAAATTAGCCAGGAATTGGTCGGGGAAATAAGGTCATAGACGAAGAGACAGAAACCTAAGTAAAATATAACAAATTGCGCAAAAGGATTCATGACTCCGAGGCCGAACATCAAGAGATAAACGAGACGAACACGAGACTAATCATTAAATGGAGGGAGATGGCTATCACCTCCAATGAAAGGGTAGAATATCTGGAACAGGGTTTGATGGAGCTAGAAGGAAAGATAAGAAAGAGGGTCTTTGACTGGCAAAATACTGAAGGAAGCGAGGGAGGACATCTAGAAAGAGTATACTTGTTGTTGGGCATGCGGGAACTAGGGGACCTGATTGATGGAGTCAGAAAGATTAAGCCTGGGGAAGGTCCTTCTAGGACCAAGTAGATTAGATTTACCTGTTTTTTCCTAAATGTAATAAGGCCAAGTGCCAATAGTGACTTATCTTTTATTATCTTAGTGTCATTTTGGAATTCATCTGTTTTTTTGTATATATTAATGAAATGAGGCATTTATTAGCATCTAAGTTCTCCAAAATAACTAGTCGCTGGGCCTACCTCGGTCACAACAAGGCTCCCAAAATAGGACGCGAATTTACATTCCGCAATATGTGATTAAACACCACAAATACTCTTTTCAAAACTCTCACTCACTTCGCTACTTTTGTTTTTCTTTGTTTCTTTTGTTTATTCCCAATCCCCAAAGGTTGGTTCGTACATACTGCCATCATCAGTTTATCACACAAGATCCATGGGCACTCCATCTTCTCCTCCTCCTAGTCCACCAAAAGGCAAAGGGAAGAAAAGATGGGTGATTTGAGCGGCACCAGAAAATACAACAAGACACATATTGAACATGCAGAAGCTTCTGATGGACGAGGTACTCAGGCCCCAAATGATGTGGTATCACGACTTGAGCAGAAAATACTAGAACTCCAGGGTGAGCTTGAGCAGGTCCGTAGCTTAGCAAATCTATCCCTCACACTCAATATCCCAGATATCAACAATTCAAACACTCAGAACCCCACACCACTGCAAAACACACCCAACAAGAGCCTACAAAATCCTCCCACACATCACCATTACACAACCCCACCACAAAATTCAACTATCCCTCCACAATATCAGTAAAACACCTACCATACTCCACAAAATACCCCACAAATTATTCCCGAACCCCAGAACTCCACCAATGATCATCATTATACCCAAACTTCCGGTCACCCAAATAACCCCATATATGTGGAAACTCTACCTCACTCCACTCAACCCATATCCTATACACCAGAATCTACTGAGAAGGACCTGCTCATTAAGAACCTGGCTGAAGAACTTAAGAAGTTGACAAGTCGGGTTCAAGGCGTCGAAGGAGGCAAAGGGATAGAAGGTCTGAATTATGAAGACCTATGCATACAGCCGGAGGGCTACAAACCTCCCAAGTTTGAGATTTTTGATGGTACAAGTGATCCTAGGGTTCATCTAAGGACCTATTGTGACAAGCTTGTTCGGGTCGGAAAAGATGAAAAGATTTGGATGAAGTTTTCTATGAGGAGCCTTATGGGAAATGCCTTGTCCTGGTACATCAGCCAAGATCCTAAGAAATAGTCCAACTGACTGAGTATGGCGTCTGATTTCATGGACTGATTCAGGTTTAACACAGAAAATGTGTTGGATGTCTTCTACATTCAGGACTTAAAGAAGAAGCCGACTGAGACCTTCCGCGAGTATGCCACTCGTTGGAGATCAGAAGCAGCCAAAGTCAGGCCAACATTGGACGAGGAACAGATGAACAAGTTCTTCATCAGAGCAGAGGATCTTCAGTTCTATGAAAGATTAATGGTTATTGTGAACAATAAATTCTCCGATATCATCAAACTCGGAGAAAAGATTGAAGGGAGCATTAAAAGTTGTATGGTGACAAACTTTGAGGCATTGCAGGCCAAAAACAAAGCATTACAGTCAGGGGGTGTATCGAAGAGGAAAGATGCAGGAACAGAAATGGTCGCCCAAGGACCCAAAACTCCACTTGTATATCAAACCTCCCCATTTACATACCAAGAACTTCCACCCACATATCAACCATCACCTCTCAGATATTCCCAACCAGCCACTACTTATCACACATATAATTCCCAACCCTCTCACTTTCAGTCACCTCCAAATCACCCAAACTACCCAAGACTTCGGCCTAACTTTGACCGTAGACCACCTAAACAATACACTGGCATCACCGAACCCATTGACTAGTTGTATGAAAGGCTTAAGACTGCTGGTTACATCACTATTATCCCTGCTGGGACTGTGGAGAATCCATCCCAATAGGTCAACCCAAACAAGACCTATGCATACCACTCTAGTATGAAAGGGCACACCATTGATGAATGCCAAACACTGAAGGATAAGATCCAAACCTTGATTGACAACAAGGTCATCCAAGCAAAGGAAGTTGCGCCTAATGTTCACAATAACCCCCTCCCAGATCACAGGGGTTAAGGTGTCAACGTGATAAAAACGGATGAGGAATGGGATCCAGAGGGATCAATTGGACTTATCAAAGAAGGCGACGATCCCAAGAAACTTGCATTCACACTCAACTCCATCATAGTGCAGATACAGCTGCTAGTGGAGGTCGAGGTAACAACATAAGTCCCATTTGAAGTTTAGGTAGCACCACTTGTAGGTGCACCTATTCCATTTGAGGTGAAGGTAGCTGCACCATTCACAGTGACAGTATTAACCACTTCGCCGTTCGACACCAAGGTTGTACCATGGGATTATGTGGCCGAAGCTCGAAGAAAAGGAAAGACTAAAATTGGAGAATCTGGTGTTGCACAAGGGATGACTAGGACTAGAAGAGTCTATACACCATAGAATTTGGGGGAATCCAGTAAACAGGCTTCTAACAGACTGCCTATTATTGAAACATGCTCGGATGACCTTTGGAGAAATGTGCAAGAAAAGGAGTATTCAGTCACCGATCATTTGAACAAGATTCCTTCTCAAATATCTATCTTGTCCCTGCTACAAAATTCAGAAGTGCACAGGAATGCTCTCTTAAAGGTGTTAAGTGAGGCATATGTACCTAATAACATCACTGGCGGAGAAATGGCCAATAGGTAGGACAGGTGCTGGAATGTCATAAAATCACCTTCCACGAGGACGAGCTGCCACCCGAGGGTTTGAATCATAACAGGGCACTACACATTACCGTGCAATGTGAAGACAATTTCATTCAGAGTTCTGATAGATGGGGGATCCAGTCTCAATATTTGCCCATTGACAACACTGAAGAGGTTGAGCAAAGTCCTGTATGAAAAACAAGAAGGGACTATGAATGTGAAGGCATTTGATAGGTCTCAGAGAGCTACCATCGTAGAGATCAATCTTTGTCTACAAATGCGGCCTACATGGTTCGATGTTGAGTTCCATGTGTTGGATATATCTGCATCATACAATCTGTTGTTGGGACGACCTTGGATACATGCCGCTGGAGCTATAGCGTCAACTTTACATCAGGCAGTGAAGTTCGAGTGGAACCATCAAGAAGTGATTATCCATGGAGATGGGATCAACCCCATTTACAACTGTCTGACTATCCCGGTAGTTGAAAATAGAAGAAAGCTAGGTAGAGAAACTTATCATCATATCGAGAGGGTCAACGCGATCGAGAAAGATAAGTGGTGGAGTAGCAAGATAGAAAGTATACTAGCGTGGAGAGGATATGAACCCGAAAAGGGTCTTGGCAAAAACCTTCAGGGTATCTCCAAGCCGATACAGTTGAAATGTCATGGTACAACCTTTGGGCTAGGCTATCAGTACACCTGGAAGGAATACCATGATTGGTCACCACCATGGCGTGGTCCTTACTATCCACTTGAGCAACCTGTACCACACCTGAGTCAGACTTTCCGACAGACCGACATCATATGGGGATCATAGGAGGAAGAAGCATTGGCATCCTTGAGGAACTTGTTCCTGGAGAATGAGGACATGGACTGTTGTCTAATTATTGAGGAGGAGGAAGAGGAAGGCCCTACCATCCGAGCTGCGGAGAAAGGATCATCCTCAAAAATGGGATTGTCAGACCATCCAGGGCCCGACGAGTCCCGGTGTAGCAACGCTGAACAGTATTGTTGATTTTGTTTTCTAAGAAAATGATTTCCCTTTTTGCATTTGTTTTAAATAAAATCTCCAGCGTTCCAAAAACATTGTTTAAATTATTGAAAATCACTTTTATGTTTCAATGGATCGATATTTATTATTACCATTTTCTCTCATATCTTTATCTATACAGCATTAATATTTCATGTCTTGATGAACCAACAAATGTGATATGTAATGAGGCAACATAACAAAAGGATAGTGATTCAGAAGAAGAGGATGCCATACCCAAGGAAATCGTATGGGAAGTATAGGATTTTGAGAAAAAGCCCAAGTCCAACCTGGACGAAACTGATATAATTAACTTAGGAGATTCTGAAACTGTCAAGGAGACCCGCATCAGCATTCACTTATCACCATAAAAAAAGGAAGAGTACAAACAGTTCCTGAAAGAGTATGAGGACATCTTTGCATGGTCATACGATAATATGGCCGGGTTAAGTACATCTATTGCGGCTCACAAGTTGCCCTCAAAACCAATATATCTGCCAGTAAAGCCGAAACTCAGGAAATTCAAGCCTGATATGAGTCTGAAAATAAAAGAGGAGGTCACCAAGCAAATCAAGGCCAAGGTCCTCAAGGTAGTTTAATACCCAACGTGGTTAGCCAACATCGTATCAGTTCTGAAGAAGGATGGGAAAGTTAGAATTTGTGTCAATTAGCGGGATCTCAACAGAACCAGCCCAAATGATGATTACCCACTTTCAAACATACACATTTTAATAGACAGTTGTGCCAGACATGAACTCAAGCCCTTTGTAGATTGTTTTGCCGGTTACTATCAGATTTGGATGGACAAGGAAGACGCTGAGCAAACTGCTTTCATTACACCATGTAGAGTATACTGTTATAAGATGATGCCATTCAGTCTAAAGAATGTTGGGGCCACCTACATGAGGGCTATGACTACCATTTTTCATGACATGATACATAAGGAGATCGAGGTGTATGTGGACGACGTCATCATCAAATCTAAGAAAGCCACAGATCATATAAAATATTTGAGGAAGTTTAACCTGAAACTAAACCCTGCAAAGTGTGCATTCGGGGTCCCTGCCGGAAAGTTACTTGGGTTCATTGTCAGCCGCCGAGGGATAGAATTGGATCCGTTAAAAGTAAAAGCCATCCAGGGGCTGCCATTGCCGAAGAGTAAGAAAGATGTAATGAGTTTTCTAGGATGGCTAAACTACATCAGTTGGTTCATAGCCCAGTCCACCGTTATATGTGAGCCAATTTTCAAGATGTTGAAGAAAGATGCCGCAACTAGCTGGACCGAGGATTGTCAAAGGACTTTCGACAAGATCAAGGAGTACCTATCAACACCACTAGTTTTGGTCCCGCCAGAGCCAGGTAGACCTTTGCTACTCTACCTTGCAGTGTTAGATGGAGCCTTCGACTGCCTTTTGGGGTAGCACGGCAAGACAGGGAGAAAGGAACAAGCTATCTATTACCTGAGTAAGAAATTCACTCCATATGAAGCACAATACTCTCTATTGGAATGTACCTTTTGCGCCTTGACCTGGATAGTTCAGAAGCTGAGGCATTACTTCTGTGCTTACACAACGTACCTCATATCAAGGATGGATCCCTTGAAATATATCTTTCAAAAACCAATCCCCACTGGCAAACTGGCTAAGTGGGAAATCCTGTTGAGTGAGTTCGACATTGTTTATGTAACTCATAAAGCAGTCAAGGGACAGGCATTGGCGGATCATCATGCTGAGAACCCTGTGGAAGGAGAATACGAACCCCAGAAAATGTATTTTCCCAATGAAGAGGTGCTATTCATAGGAGAGGATATTGTTGAATCCTACGACGGGTTGGAGGATATTCTTTGACGGAGTGGCAAATTTCAAAGGAGTCTGTATTGGAGTTGTCTTGGTATCAGAAACTGACCAACATTATCCAGTATCTGCTAAACTCAAATTTCCCTGCACCAACAACATGGCAGAGTATGAAGCTGCATCCTAGGACTCAACATGGCCATCAACATGAATAATCAGGAGCTGCTAGTAATCGACGATTCAGATTTGCTTGTGCACCAAGTACTAGGAGAATGGGCCACCAAGAATTCCAAGATATTTCCATATTTGTACCATGTGCAGGAATTGATAAAGAGGTTCATGAAGATTTTCGGCATGTTCCCAGGGTTCAGAACGAGTTTGTCGATGCATTGGCCACTTTGTCATCAACGATACAACATCCAGACAAGAACTTCATTGATCCTATCCCAGTAAGGATCCATAGCCAGCCGGCATATTGTGCCCATGTTGAAGAAAAGACAGACGGGAAGCCCTGGTTCCATGATATCAAGGAATATTTGGCAAAAGGATAATACCAGGAGCATGCAAATCATACACAGAAACGTACGCTTCGGAGGTTGTCCAACAATTTCTTCCTCGATTGAGGAACCCTGTACAGAAGAACACCTGATTTGGGAATACTGAGATGTGTCGATGCAAGAGAAGCTTCTAAACTACTTGAGGAGATACATGATGGGACCTGCGGCCCGCATATGAATGGCTTCGTCTTGGCCAAAAAGATACTTAGGGCCGGTTATTTCTGGATTACCATGGAGACAGATTGCATCCAGTATGTCCGAAATACTACGAATGTCAAGTACATGCAGATATGATAAAAGTGCTGCCAAATGAGCTCAATGCAACAAGATCACCTTGGACATTCGCCGCCTAGGGAATGGATGTCATTGGTCTGATCGAGCCCACCGCCTCAAATGGTCACCGGTTCATCTTGTTACCTATTGATTACTTCACCAAAGGGGTCGAAGCAGCATCTTACAAGGCAGTGACTAAGAAAGTCGAGGCAGATTTTGTTCGCGACCGTGTTGTTTGTCGGTTTGGAGTTCTAGAATCAATCATCACTAACAATGCCTCCAATCTCAATAGTGATCTGATGAGAACCATGTGTGAGAGTTTCAAAATCAAGCACAAAAATTCCACATCCTATATACCTCAGATGAATGGAGCTGTAGATGCGGCTAACAAGAACATCAAGAAGATACTGAGAAAGATGGTAGAAAATCACAAACAGTGGCATGAGAAGCTGCCATTCGCTTTATTAGGATATCGTACCACAGTCCGCACATCAACCGGGGAAACTCCCTACTTACTTGTTTATGGTACTGAAGTTGTTCCTACCGTATTGGAGATTCCTTCCTTGAAGATCATACAAGAAGCTGAGCTCAGCGATGCAGAATGGATAAGGAACCGTTATGAGAAGCTAGCCCTCATAGATGGAAAAATGATGAATGTAGTGTGTCATGGGAAACTTTATGAAAGCAGGATGTCCAGAGCCTTCAATAAAAGAGTTAAGCCGAGATAGTTCACACCAGGGCAGCTGGTGTTAAAGAAGATCTTTCCACATCAGGATGAAGCCAAAGGAAAATTCTCTCCCAATTGGCAAGGTCCTTACATGGTTCACAGAGTATTGACAGGAGGTGCCCTTATACTTGCATAAATGGACGGAGAAGTCTGGCCAAAATTGATCAATTCAGATGCAGTCAAGCGATACTATGTGTAACTATTCATGTTTTCGAAAATGTTATAAATTGAACTATGCTCGACCTAATTCCCATTTAAGAGGGGATACGTAGGAGCCCTGTGGGTTCGGTCACAATTCAATAAAAATCTTATTGCCCCCATAATCAGAAACTGAGACAGAATTTTGAGGAGGACCCTAAAAATTCTGAAGCAAGTTCAGTCGTTCGCAGCATGTACAGCAGTCAGAGATGTTTGTCAATCTAACTGGGGCAGAATTTATAGGAGGACCCTCAAAATTCTACGGCAAGAGAAGTCGCCAAGTCTCAGATCGTGTCACAGTCATTGGTTCATCTAACAAATTTCTTAAAATATTTTACTATGTCCTTTGAAAGCTATGCATGCTTGCTTGCGAAATCACTTTGTTTAGCAAAATGATACCCCATTAATTTTAACAAGATCCCCGGACCAAGAAAAGCAAGTCGAAGGAGGCGCGAACCAACATCCCCTTTTACAAAACTTACAATTTTTCTTTGGATGCAGGAACAAAGAATATACATGTTTCAAAGTCACAATCTTCATAACAACCGCGATACTGAAGTCTACTACCAGCTAAGAAAACTTTGCTATCATCAGATCTTTATTCTATTCTGCATGGGACTAAGCCATGTCCTGCATCTTGCATGAGGCGAAGCCCTGGCTCCATATTTGCATAAGGCTAAGCTCTGCCTTCATCTTCATGGGACTAAGCTTGTCCCGCTTGCATGAGACTAAGCTTTGTCTCTATCTACATGAGGATAAGACCTGCCTCCATATTCGCATAAGGCTAAGCTTTTCCTTCATTTGCATGGGACTAACCCATGTCCCGAATCTTGCATGAGACTAAGCTGTGTCTCCATCTGCATGAGGCTAAGCCCTGCCTCCATTTCCATAAGGCTAAGCTCTGCTTTCATCTGCATAGGACTAATCCTTGTCCCGCATCTTGCATGAGACTAAGCTCTGTCTCTATCTGCATGAGGCTAAGCCCTGCCTCAATATTTGCATAAAGCTAAGCTCTGCCTTCATTTGAATGGGACTAAGCCCTGTCCCGAATCTTGCATGAGACTAAGCTATGTCTGCATCTGCATGAGGCTAAGCCCTGCCTCCATTTGCATAAGGCTAAGCTCTACTTTCATTTGCATGGTACTAAGCCCTGTCCCGTGTCTTTCATGGGACTAATCCATGTCCCAAATTTTGCACGAGACTAAGCTCTGTCTCCATCTGCACGAGGCTAAGCCCTACCTCCATATTTGCATAAGGCTAAGCTCTGACTTCCAATTGCATGGGACTAAGCCTAGTCCCGAATCATGCATGAGGCTAAGCCCTGCCTCCTATTTGCATAAGGACAATCATTTCCTTCCTATTTGCCGAGACTAAGCGTTGTCTCTCCGGCACTATCTATTTGCTCTTATTTCAGGCTCTGCCCTCAACTTCATAAGACTAAGCCTTGTCTTGTTGCTCTTGACATCATAGTATTGCATCTTATGGGCTGAAATATCTCCAACTTGTCCAAAGGCATCATAGTCTAAAGGCATCATCCTCATAGTCGAAAGACACCATGCCATGTCCTGAGGATCTCTCAAAGTTGCATATAATTATTCAAAGGCGTCATGGTTCGGAGGCACCATTTTCATGTCCCGAGAACATCATTTCATGGCCTGCGAATCCCTCATTGAACAATACATGGCCCAGGACATCATGGTCTAAAGACGTCATCCTAACCGTCCGAAGACAATTCTCATGGTCTAAATGGAATCTGCATCATGTTTAAATTTCCTCACTAATATAAGCTCGTAGTATCTCTTTACTTGCAGGTGACCCGATAAGCAACCGTTATCCCAACAGGAGAAATCCCGCTCCAGTTCTTACAAATTATCTCAAACCTGACCACTCACCATAACCATTTTTCACCTATCCCGAAATATCGTGACCGTCCTTGAGGTAACATCATTGGTATACTCCATCGATGAATGCAGAACTACACACGGCCTAATTCCTGTAAAACCAGGGATATGTGGGCAGCTCAGAAACCAGAGTGCGGCCTAAATCTCTCAAACCATCTCGCTCGGTCAAAATTGGCCATCATTTCTTTACCCGACAACTCTTTCATCCTTCCCGGGTAAAGAGGGGCAGATGTTGACACCTAATTTTTCCCATAATATTTTCAAAGTGCATATATACCTTCAAAACTATGCATTTCCATCAATTATATTTTTCCATAATTTCTGCATTTTTCTAAAGGTTTTTATTAATTTATCCCAGTATTTTATTATTAAATAATTACTAATTGCATCACAAATGACTTTATAACAATTTCATGGCTTAATATTGCTATTTATGTTTATATTAGGTGTAAAATATTGCACAAATAGCCACATTTACATATTTGGAGTTACAATTTCAATAACTTTGCAATTATAGCCCATGCATGCATTATTACATTATTTTACTAGAAAGTAGCTCATTGTATTTTTAAAAAAATGTTAATTAATTATTTTAAAACATTTCTATGCGTGAAAATTATTTTTTATAATCTGTTAATTATTTCATAAAATATTTTTTTTATAAATTGTTTAGGTATTTAACAAATAGCCCTATTTGATTCCTATAATTTTCCGGACCTAACCCCTCAAACCAGCCCATAACCCCTCTAATATTAACACAAAGTGCTGGCCCAAACCTCTTTTTGTCCCAATCTACCTGCCCCGGCCCACTAGCTTGTTCAATCGTGGTCGTTGATCATTTTGATCAACGGTCCACGATTATCGTTACCTTAATCAATCCCCCTAACCTACCAAAACCCTCTCATTCTTTCCCAGCCCCAGCCATCATCATCTCCCGCGTCTCTCAACTCTCTCTCGACCTAACCCTAACCCTAAACGCCGTCACCGGCGTAAACCTTCTCCCTGTGGTGCTTCTATGTCTTCTCCGACCAGCCCTGGTCTTTTATACGCCATGTCTCTTCGATTTCTTAGATCCTTGGGAATATCCCAAGGAAACCCAATGGGTTCTGGTTCGAAACTTGCATGTCTCAGGCCATTTGTTGTTTGTAAGGATCTCTCCTTGTTTTATTACGAATCTATGGGTTCTTGACCTATTTTCTTCACCTCTGTTGTTTTTCTGAAAAACCTATTTCATTACTATTGATTCTTCTCAGATCTATATAGATCTGAGATGATTTGAATATTATTAAATGTTTCCCTCAAAAGTCTCATTTTTAATTAATTAATTTGGATTTCTTGTCACTCTTTCTAAACTAGGGTTTAACCCGGACTTTCTTCAAAGATTTTTTAACCTCTAAGTGTTTTAATAAGAGTTCTTTCATCATCATGACTGATTTTTGAAAACCCTAGTGGATTCTATATGTATACTGATTTCTTCAATCTTTTCTTCGATTTTGAGTATTTCTGTGATACCTATGGTATTAGTTTACTCTATCTTTTGGACTTAAACTTTCTTCCTTGTTAAATCCAGTATTTTTGTGGTTTTGCCCTAATTAATCTCTATTAGGGTTCGAACCTGCTTTTCCGGCTAAGTTCTATATTTCTGTGAGGTCTTACTTAGTTTAATTTCTATTTATGGAATTTGATTAATTCTTTCCTGGAAATCAGTATTCTTTTGAAGGTTTTGCTGATTACTGTTAAGATTCGTGTGCATAGATTATATTTGTTTCCTTGTTTATGACTTTAATTGGTCATCTCTACCTTAATTAATTTCCTATACAATTTTGGGATTCTTACTGATCCCTTATTTGGTATGATTTGGACTTCTAGCCTTAATTAAACCCTTGTTGTTACCGTTAATCGATTACCCCCTAATTAATGAGTCTATTCTGAACCCCCTTTATGTGATTTGATTCTGTAATTTTGTGATTGTCTTTAAATCTGTTAGGTGGCGACTCTTCAATTTCCATACCCCCTTTCCCAAAAGGAAGGGAGTTCTCGAATGTCGAAACCCTGATTCCGCGAGAAAAAAGGAGTACGTGACACCAGTCGCCTTGGCATTCTCTCATTTCTCCACTACTCACCAAACCCTAGCCGACCATGGAGATCCTTTTTTATTCGTTCCTTATACACGTTCATACATGGGCTATACCTACATTTCCTACTGCTATCACTCATTTATGGTAACTTTCATTACTATGGCCCTATCTCAAGCTCGATTCTCATAGATCTGTCTTTGATTCTATGGTTCTGGGTGTGATTGTGGTTCTACACTGGAGAAGAGAAAAATCTCTCTGGTATATGGTATATCTCTGTTGATTCCATCATGATTGGGGCTTGTGAACGATTCGACTTGATTACGATTTCAACTAGGGTGTGGATTCTGGTTATTCTTTTACTAGTTTTATCATTGATTGCATGTGATATTTTCTTTCCTTATTTTGTGCTTAGTTGATTGTCTTCCACGTTTGTTCATTCAACTTCTACCGCTATATAAACCTCTCCCCTAGTTCCCTAAGAAATACCTTAATAACTAAAATTAACCACTATTACTCTCTTATTCCCTCATTCTGGCTAGCTGAAAGTGAAGGCCACCGAAATTCGATTATTCGACCACTCTTAGAGTGAGCACTGTCCGGGGTTCATTTGAAACCCTTGGGAGCTCTGACGCATTGAGATTATGGGTTCTATTGTTCGCCTTACTACTGACATTCGAGATATTGCCGAATATGTTATTTTTTCTACTTGCTTGTCAACTAAAAACTGGTAAATACCTCTATCCTTTGTAGTTTCATTCTTTTTCGTTTAATTCCTATTTTGTATATATATATATATATATATATATATATATCCTGAGAATTTTGTGAATCAACATGTTATTACTCGTATCCTTATCTGTTTTGATGTTATTCTTGAAGCTCCATATTTCCCTGGCATCTAAACTTGTCTAATTTTTACTTTGACTCTGACTCTCTCAAACCAGTTTACCCCAATATGTGTTCGAATGCATTTTACCTACTATTCTCCATGAATTTGTCCCTGATTTGTTACACTTCTTTACACAGATCAACTCATGTGTTCTAACACTTTAAATGTGATGACATCCAATTGTGAGCTTAATGTGTGTTCCATATTTAGTTCAATCCTGTTTTGTTTAATACAACTTATAGTCTATGAGGTGAAATGCACTTTCCAACTCTTATGTGGAAATCTAGTCCTTAATGTGCCCTTGACTATTGAAAGTTCTGGCTCTACTGAACTTGTTTAGTCTGCTATGTTATGCTGAAGTTTGCCTTCCTACCCTGCTCTGGATTGTTATGTCAACCAAACTCATGCATAGGAAGTCCATGCTTAACTTGTTACCCTTCTGATCCTACTGCTCATAAGGACTTGTAGATATGTGTTTGTGAACCTACTGTGTATTTGCTAACTTTCTCAATCCTGTATTCCTTAGTACTAGTTAAGACCTTAGGAATAAAGCTTACAGTTGACATTCTAGTACTAGATTTGATGCTTGTTGAAGTTTCATATTGTCTCTTATACTTCGATTAATATTCAGTATGATACTTTTCCCTGTTAAGTAATTACTCGACCATGAACCTATATTATTAGTTCTTATGTTGATACCTACCATATTAAGGTTGTTATCTATGGATCCCTTAGGTTTCACGACTAGATCCCCTGTTTGAAAATTGCCTTAAGCTATGTTCGACCAGGCTAGTATTTGAAACTTCTTTTGAAAGAATCTGCTACCTTATGATGATCAACCATGTCCCTTAAATCCTTAAAAATGAAAAAATGAACTTGCCTTACGTATGCCCTTCCAGCATGCTACATGATTTTGTCTATATGTCTTAGTGATAATTAGTTTTACAGTCCCAAGAACTAAGTGGATGGACCTCCTGCTTTGTTTAATTAATTCAACATTTGATTTGTTGCTTGTATGGTTGAGTATGACATTTAATTGTGATGTAAGTCATTCATGTTGGCCTTGTGTTTGGTTCTATATGTTGTTGGGTTAGGTTGTTGGATTCATACTTACTATATTGGCCTTATGAGTTGGGATTTGGGTCTACTGGCCGTATGAAAGGGAGTTGTCGAAGGCCAGAATAACACTGTGTTTATTTTGCATTGAGCATATCATTGGGCATATAGTTGTCTCCTTCTGTAACTGCTGTTTGTACCGTTTCATTTGGGCTGTAATAACTTGTAATAACGAATAATGGTGAAATTAATGAAAAGGGAGTTGGAGTATTCTAATGTTTACATAAAAGGGGTAGAAAACATGCCTACAGGGTCTAAGTGTTTTGTTCGTTATCTTGTTTAGCATGACTAATCTCTCATTTCCTTTAGTATGTTTCATATTAATAGAAACCATGCCTATAGTGATTACACACACCTCACTCATACACTGTTCAAACATGTTAATCCAAGGTATTTGCCCCACTTGTTTTTATGTTGCCACTGTGCCCTTAGACAACATGCTTATAGGTCGTGACGGCATATGTTTTTAAATCTAGATACCATGCCTATAGGACCCCAACTAATCAATTACTTCTATTATGCTACTCCTTTAGATATCATGCCTATAGGATCTTAATCAGATAATCAACTACTTGGTGACTTCGTCACTTTACCACACTTAGACGATGTGACTTTAAGGATAAAATATATTTCAACTATTAGAAACCATAACTATAGGAAACCATCATTTTCCAAAGAATCATGCCTATAAAAATCAGCACTGGTAATTCATATCGCTTCATTGCCTCATTGCGTAAACAATCAGAAATCATGCTTATAGGATTTGCGATGCTTTAACCTGCCTATATGCTACAGTACTGTCTGGATAATATTAATCAAAATCACATAGAAACCATGCGTATAAGATTTAACAACCCAAATACATCCTAATTATGAAATTGTCTACTACATAACCAGAACTTTGATCGTGTACTTTTAGTGCTTATGTGCGGAGGCTAACATGAGCCTTTCATTGTTATTATGTGCAGTCCTACTTATTTTAAATGGCGCCTAGTTTTACCATTTTGAGCACCTTAAGTAAAGTCTAGAATCATCCAAATAGTAGGTACAAAGTGTCCTGCACCATAGGCATGGGATGGGTAATGCGCATAGGATACGGCTTATAATTGAATTAGAGCGCCTTTAAGTAAACAACTTCAACATAGTAATTGGGTAGCAGGAGATGATAGTCTGTGCCCACTGAATAATTTAAGCAGCCCCTACTTTAAGGGAGTTACGAAATATTATTTATGTTGCACGTGGTGATTCTTTAGGCTAAAAAGTTTACCCCCCCCCTCCCCTTCCTTTATGTGGTTGTTGTTCACATTTAGTCATTAGTCATAGATCAACGCAATTGTACTCCTTGTGATCTTTAAGACGTGTATCGATTATTCATACAATTAATTTCTTATGTTATTTTTCCTTTGCACTGGTTTATATTATAATAGAACTTTCAACTTTCACATATGATCACGTAGGACATTTATAACTAATAATCCGCATAGTGTAAATTTTGGTTGGGACCCATTGTTGTGAATCTCGAAAAGTGCCTAACACCTTTTTTTCGAGGTAATTTGAGCCCTTACCCAATCTTTGATGACATGGACTAGTCAAACAAAGTTATTTGCAAATATATTCCCTAACACATCTTAAAAATTATTATGTGTCGACTCTTCTCTTTTAATAGCCACTTAAAAGAGTTGTCACGTTGAAGCCCGCTTTCACAAGAAAACGGAGCGCGACAACGGAGGTTATGTATATGGGAGGTAACAGATATATATGCAAGTGCCGTGATTAATCGTGTTTGGGGTAGATTAGATGTTTCTTGCGCCTAGTCGAACTTTATTATTTTCTTGGCTTATATCTCATTTTCTTCTAAGACTGTATGAATATAATAATACGTGCTAGAAATCATGTTTGGACATAAGACATCTTAAATGAGCATTATAGGCTAACCTTGAAACCCTTAACATACTTGAATTGATCATAGCCATGTATAATACCACATAAACATATCTATACATGTTATTCTTGTGCTACTTGATCTTTTTTATGCATAATAAGAGATCATTCTTGGGGCCAATTTATTTATATTGGGTCAGGTTACATGCTGCAACACTATTTATTAAACATGGATATTATATATCCTTGTGCATATTTCATATATATTATTTTCTTACGTGGAAATGGTTCATAAGGTTATGCCTTTGTTTCTAAGTTTGTTAACTTGCCCTTTTTTAGTTTTCTAGCTGGTGTGCTTACTATTATTCGTCATATATTATGTCTTGTGTCCTGCTTATTATTTGCACATGTAATCTTAATTGAGTATCTTTTTTACTTAAAAACTTCGTCACTATTTCACTGAGGTTAGCCAAGATACTTACTGAGTACATGAGATCGGTTGTATTCATACTATACTTCTTCATCTTGCGTGCAAATCCTGGAGTTGAGTTGTTGTGGATGACGAGGCTAGCATTGGAGTTGTACCAGAAATCCAAATTCAAGTTACCACTTGTTTTTTGTAGCTTAGGACATATTTTTCTATAATCAGAAGCGGATCTAGGATATAAACTCTATGGGTTCAGTTTTTAAGATATTAAACATTGAACCCATTATATTTTTAAAGTTATGAGTTCATATCCATTATTCTTGCAATTTTAATGAATTTCACACATAACTTTTTACTCCGTGTCAAAAGTTATGAGTTCAATTGAACCGCATCTACCACATTGCATCCACCCCTATTTCTATTTATGTAAATTTCAAGCAGATGATATATCGTTCATCAAACTAGAGTTGTATTCTTAATCTTAGTCGCTCATGACTTGTACTACCAGTCGTTGGTATAGTTATATTAATTTTTGCAATCTTATTTATTACTTATTGATAATTTCTCATTATTATTTTATCACATGCCGGTTGGCTTACCTAACGGTTTGTGTTATGTGTCATCACGACTTAGCGAAATTTTGGGTCTGACAACCTGCCACCAACACATGTAGCGATTAACTCTTTCTATCAAAGTTAATCAAATGGGATGAAATTAGGCAAGAATATTATCTAGTATTTTTTTTTTATCTCAATTGGAATTTGACCATTGGTCTTTAGTATTTTCATCTACTTCATTAATCACTAGACCATATCGTGAATGCACCATACACAAGAAAATTCAAATAATGGATGCGTAACACCTATGATGGTCATCTAGTCCGGTCCAGGAAAAAGTGGGGGCTGTGGTAAGGCGGGCCTAGTGTTAGATGTTGGCTCTCTCAATAAGGAAATGAAATGACGAAGTGATGAATTAGGAAATTGACGATTCGGGAAGGGAATTAAACGGGCACGTGAATCTCACATGTTGCTTAATCGGATGGACAAAAACAAGATAAACCATTAGATGAAGGATCCAGATTCAATTTTAACTCACTAACGGTTTGGGCTAGCTGAGTGCTTATAACCGAAATTGTGCCTAGATTCTCCAATTTTTTGACCGGTACAATTTGTTATTCCTTCCCCTCTCATTCTCTCCTTCTCTCTCGCCTTCCTTCTACTCTCTAACTTCTTCCTCGCCTAATCCATTTCCATTACTCTACAGGTACAATTTATGGATTTCCATGGAGATTATGAATCATTATTACTCAGCTAGTTACATTCAATGCAGTGATAAAACCGTGTAATTCTGTTCATATTAATAGAATCTCCATTTTCGGTTCAATTTCCATTTACAATTTACAAGTATATTTGTTACGACTCGAATTTCCAACTTAAGATGTCGTGATGGCACCTAGTCTCAAAGACTAGGTAAGCCAACATTCATGAATACTTAACGGAATGTAACAGCTAGGATAATAAGATAATTTGGTAAACTCATAATAAATCTGAATCAGAACATCTCTAACAAAATCTCCAAATCAGTGGAACTGAGTCATAAGCTCTACAGAAATGTACTGAAAATCCCTAGTACAACAATGTCTAAATAAAGAGTAAACAACACTAGAAGTAAGGACATAAGGTGACTCTGAGGCATGCAGATGTCTAGCAGGTATACCTTGAAGTCTCCGATGTGTACGATCAAATCATTGATGCCTAGCCTGAGCTGAAGTACCTGGATGTGCACAAAAAATTATGCAGAAGTGTAGTATGAGTAAACCACAATGGTACCCAATAAGTATCAAGCCTAACCTCGGTAGACTATTGACGAGGCAAGGTCAAGACACATACTAAGATAAGAAAATGAACAAATATAGTATAGTCTAATAATGAAAACGAGGAATTAGTGACAATAAAACAATGCAATAAAGTAAGCTAACAACGGAATTTAAAGAAATAATACCACCAAGTAGGGAACATATGATAATAACATCAAGAAAACAATGTGGATAAAGACATGTGACGTAAACAAAGTGATAACAATGAGAATCACAACTGAGCTACCGCCTCGTAACTTCAATTTTTACCATCACAAGCACAATCTTTCCTTATACCGTCGCGTGAGCCTTACATTTAGATATTCTTGAAAATATTTTTTTATTGAAATAACTACACACACTTTAGCCCACCTTATGCTGCCACGTGGCTTCAAGTAATTCCCTTACTAGCAACACACACATAAATACCACATTTTGCCGCTGCATGCACATTAACCCATATCCTTATACCGCCACATAGGTATAAATATCACAACATAATAACAATTCGTACCTCAAACGCCCATATGCCACAACTTTCCAAAAAAACAACACCAAAGTTTTCACAACATATAGCCCACAACTCAACTACAATATGAATAAGAATTTCAATAATAACAAAATGAATGAGAATTACTCAAAAAGGGGAGATATTTGAATAATCAAAAATTTCAATCTCACTTGGATAACAGAGTTCATAACTTCAACTTCAAAATGAGAATAACTACACAATTAAAAGGCATGTGAAAATAAAAGAGATAGCAACTTCAATTAAGACATATAAAAGCATGTTTGACAACAAAACCTAGAGCATGTGATAATAACATATAATGAATGTAAGAGAAATTTAACATTAGAAGATATAGCATGATATTACAATTTCTAATTAAATGGATGAAAGAGCCTAGGAGTGTAATCCGGTCGAAACACCACACATAAGCTCGGGTACATGCTCGTCACCTCATGTACACGTCTTTCACATAGTTCGATAGCATAAATCAACCCAAGTCCTAAAGGGTAGTTCCCTCACACAAAGTTAGGTAAGATACATACCTCAAAGAAGACAAATCAATCCCCTCGCAGGTGCGACTGCATCAGAACTCAGTTGTTCTTCAGCAATCATCCTAAGTCCAAAATAAACACGAATCACACCATGAGCCCCTGGGACCCCGTCCAAATATACCATCAAGTCCCAAAACACAACACAAATCTTCTCAAGGCCTTATATCACATCAAACAACATTATGCCTACAAATCGCACCCCAATTCAAGCCTATTGAATCAATGAACATTTAACTTCTAAAACTACCACCGAATCATATCAAACTAACTTTGAATAAGCTTGAATTTTGCATGTAGGTCCAAAATGACACAGTGAACCTATACCAACTCTATAAATCACAAGTTGGGTCTGATATCAATAAATTTAGTCGTCGGTCAAACCTATCAACCTTCCAAACATTCAACTTTTCAATTTTTTCCAAAAAGCCTCAAACGAATCTACGGATCTCCAAATCAATATCCGGACATACGCCTAAGTCCAAAATAATCATATAAAGATATTGGAACCATCAAAAATCCATTTTGGAGTCATCTACACAAAAGTCAAACTCCAGTCAACTCTTTCAACTTAAGCTTCCAACTTTGGGACTAAGTGTCCCTTTTTACTCTAAAACTCACCCAAAACTAAACCAACCACCCCCGCAAGTCACATAACCACACCAAAAAATAGAGGAGGAAAAAAATAGGGGAAATTATTAAAATACTCAAAACGACCGGCCAGATCATTACATTCTCCCCCTCTTAAAATAAATGTTCGTCCTCGAACGAGCATAGAGATATACATGAAGTACTAAAAGGTAAGGATAACAGCTACACACATCATGCTCAATCTCCCAAGTCTCCTCCCTGACTGGTTGACCCCTCCATCGAACCTTCACTGAAGTAATGTTCTTTTACCTTAACTTTCGGACCTGCTTGTCCAAGATGTCCACCGGCTCCTCGGCATAAGTCAAACACTTGCTCAATTGGACTCAGGTGAAATCCAATACATGGGACAGATCACTATAATACTTCCGGAGCATGGAAACATGGAACACCGGGTGAACTGCGGATAAGCTGGGTGGTAATGCAAGCTTGTAGGCCACCTCCCCCTTTTATCAAGGATCTAATAGGACCAATATACCTAGGGCTCAAGTTGCCTTCTTCCTGAATATCATCACACCCTTCATGGGTGAAACCCGCATCAAAACTCTATCTCCCACTATAAATGCTACATCACGAACCTTCCGATCAGCATAACTCTTCTTCCTATGATGTGTCGTACGAAGCCAATTCTGAATCAAATTGACTTTCTCCAAGGCATCTCAAACCATATCAGTGTCCAACAGCCTAGCCTCCCCCGGATGAAACCAACCAATTGGAGAACAACACTGCCTCCCATACAAGTCCTCACAAGGAGCCATTTGAATACTCGATTGGGTTGTTGTTTTAGGCAAACTCTACAAATGGCAAGAACAGATCCCAAGAACTCCTGAAATACGTAACACAGGCATGTAGCATATCCTTTATAATCTGAATGGTACGCTCGGACGGCATGTCCGTCTAGGGGTGAAAGGTTGTCTCAAATCAACTCGTGTGCTTAACTCACATTGCACGATCCTCCAGAAGTGTGTTTTAAAATGTGTGTAGAGATAATGGACACTGACACGCCATGAAGTCGAACAAACTCGTGGATATAGATCTGAGCTAGCTGCTTTGAAGAATAGGTACTCAGAAATAGGATTAAATATGCGTACTTAGTCAACCAATCCACAATAAACCAAATTGTGTCGAATTTCTTCTAAGTCTGTGGGAGCCCAACAAAGATATCCATGGTAACATGCTCCCATTTCCACTCGGTAATTACAAGTCTCTGAAGCAATCCGCCCGACCTCTAATGCTTGTGCTTCACCTGCTGACAATTCAAGCACCGAGCCACACACCCCACTATATCTTTCTTCATTCTCCTCCACCAATAATGTTGTCTCAAATCGTGATACATCTTAGTGGTACCCAAATGAATCGAGTACCGTGAACTGTGAGCCTCCTGAAGGATCAACTCACGCAACCCATCCACATTGGGAACACAAATTTGACCCTGCATCCTCAACGCTCCATTATCTCCAGTAAAACTTCCTTGGCATCGTCGTGTTGCACTGTGTCCTTGAGAAAAAGCAAATGGGGGTCATTATACTAACACTCTTTGATACGCTCATAAAAATAAGACCGAGAAACCACACAACCAAGAACTCGGTTGGGCTCCAAAATATCCAACCTCACAAACTGATTTGCCAACGTCTAAACATTTAATGTGAATGGCCTCTCAACAACCGGAATATATGCAAGGCTACCCATACTCTCCTCCTCCCTACTCAAGGAATCAACCACCATATTGGACATCCCATGATACCATAGTCTTTTAACATCTCTAACCACCCTTGTTGCCTCAAGTTCATGTCTTTTTGCTTAAACAAGTGTTGTTGACTCCGATGATCTGTAAATACCTCTCAAGAAATGCCGTAGAGATAATGCCTCCAAATCTTTAATGAACTCTAGATCGTGAACGTGGTAGTTCTTCTCATAGGACTTTAACTGGCGTGAAGAATAAGCAATGACCCTAACCTTCTACATCAAGACAAACCCAATACCAATACTCGAAGAATCACAATAAACTGTATATGAACCCGATGTTGAAGGCAAAACCAGAACTGGAGTTGTGGTCAAGGCAGTCTTGAGCTTCTAAAAGCTCTCCTCACACTCATCAAACCACCTGAATAGAGAACCATTTTGGGTCAATATATTCAAAGGTACAACAATGGACGAGAAACCCTAGACAAAATGGCGATAATATCCGGCCATACCAAGAAAACTCGGAATCTCAGTAGCTGAAGACGGTTTGGGCCAAGTCTGAACTGCCTCAACCTTCTTCAGATCTACCTCCATACCTCACTCGACACCACATGACCCAAAATCACTATCGAGTCAAGCCAGAATTCACACTTTGAGAATTTTGCATACATCTTCTTCTCCCTCAATGTCTAAAGTTCAATCCTCAAATGGTGCACATGATCCTCTTGTTTGCGGGAGTACACCAAGATATTGTTAATGAATACAATGATGAAAGAATCAACATATAGCTAGAATACATTGGTCATCAAGTGCATAAATGTTGCTAGGGAATTAGTTAGCCCAAATGACATCACTAGGAACTAGTAG
This sequence comes from Nicotiana knightiana, assembly GCA_005239525.1. NCBI lineage: Eukaryota > Viridiplantae > Streptophyta > Magnoliopsida > Solanales > Solanaceae > Nicotiana > Nicotiana knightiana. Next base: position 330,891 of record ML424602.1, read on the forward strand.
TAACCATACTGAGTCCTGAAAGCAGTCTTCAGCATATCCGAGTCTTGAATCTTCAAATAATGATACCCTAACCCCAAATCAATCTTTGAAAAACATGTAGCACCTTGTATCTAGTCAAATAAGTAATCAATGCACGACAATGGGTACTTGTTCTTGACTGTAACTTTGTTCAGCTGCTTATAATCCATGCACATCCGCAAAGAGCCATCATTTTTCTTCACTAATAGAACCGAAGCATCCCAAGGTGACACACTAGGCCGGATGAAACCCTTATCAAGCAAATGTTGTGTTCCTTTAATGCCTTCAACTCCACTAGCGTCATATTGTATGGTGGAATAGAAATGGGCTGAGTGCCCGGCACCAGGTCAATACCAAAATTTATATCTCTATCGGGCGATATGCCTGGTAGGTTTAGTGTAAATTCATCTAGGAAATTACTCACTACTAGAACTCACTCAAGGATAGAAGTATTAGCAGTAACATCTCTCACAAAGGTTAGGTATGTGACACACCCCTTCTCAACCATTCGCCGTGATTTTAGAAAGGACACAACCCTGCTAGGAATATAATCTAATGTACCCAAACTTATCATAGCCAATGTCACGTGACAGTCATAATAGGGTGACAACCAGTCCATGACCAAGATCACATCAAAGTCTACCATATTGAGTAGTAATAAACCAACTACGGTCTCATAACCACCAATAGTTACTGAATATGGTCTATAATAATAGAATATCCTATAGGCGTGGACACATAAACAGGAGCACTCAAAGAATCATGTGATATATATATCCAAATACGGAGAAAAGTAAGATGAAACATATGAGTAAGTAGAGCCTGGATCAAATAAGACTAAGGCATCCGTGTGACAGACCAGAACAGTACCTGTGATGAAAGCATCTAAAGTGGAAGCCTCTGTCCTGCTCGAAAATCTTAGCAACGAGCCTGGCCTCCCTCGCTAGGGAGACCTCTACCTTCCTGACCTCCACCCCTAGTCGGTTGTGCAGATGGAGTGGCAACTAGAGTAGCAACCGTGGTTTGAGAACCCTGTGGACCCTGTGGGATCCATATGGCCTATGTAGTCTGCGAAGGTGCACCCCTCCTGAGTCTAGGGAAGTCCCTCACCGTAAGCCTGGTACCACCACACTAAAAAAAAACTCTCGGTGGGCGTGGCTGCTGAAACTAACTCTAGCCTGGTTGGCTAGACTGACTGTTGAAATCACCTTGGATGGGAGGTGCACTAGAAAGATGCTACGCATAGTGGGCAACTTGAGGTTTAGAAAGAGTAGTAGCACTACTAGTAGCTGGAAGTGCTGAAAGAACTGGCCGACTCATATATTCCATGCCATGATGGGCTGTAGCTGAGCGTGGATACCACTAAATCCCGGAGTACCTTGAGGCCTCTTTGTCTCCATGTCCCCCCTCACTCGGACCCTCATACCCTCTAACCTCCGTGCAATCTCCACCACTTAGAGAAATGGAGTATACGTCTCCAACTCTTGAGTCATGCTGAATCTAATACCATAGTTGAGCCCCTCAATGAATCTGCGAACTCGGTCTCTAATTGTAACAAACAAAGTAGGAACATGTCAGGATAACTAACTAAATCTGATGGCATACTCTGACACTGACATGGTACCCTGGAACAACTACTCAAACTTCGTGTGACATGCATCTTAAAGGGTCTGGGGAACAAACTCTCTCATGAACATTTCTGAAAACTGAGCTCAAGTGAGTGAAGCTGCATCGGCTGGGCTACCCTCCTCGTAAACCTGACAACACCTATTGGCTGCTCCAGACATCTAAAATATAGTGAAAGTAAATCTGCTCGTCTCCACAACACCCACATCCGGAGAATATGATGGAACTTCTCTAGAAAACCCTGGGCATCCTCTGTAGCTAGGCTAATGTAAGTAGGAGGATGATACTTCTTTAACCTTCAAGTCTCAACTGCTCCTAAGATCCAACTATCCTGACCTCGGGCTAAATCGGAACAACAGGATGCTCTAGCATAACCTCCGGGACCTAATCTACATGAACCTGCTGCTTTGGACTATGGGCTATGAGAATTTGAACTCCTCCCCAGCCTGAGATGCAACTGGTGCAAGGGGAATCGATCCCGCATGAGCTAAAGTTTCGAATGCTCAAAAACTGTGCTAAGGTCTTCTAAAGTGCAGGGGTGACAACACGCGCATCGGGTGCTTGTCCCCCAATCGGAACTACTAGTGGCTCCTTAATTTCTCGGGAAGGTGCTCTGGCTGCACCGTGTCCTCCTCCTTGATCTCAAACCAGCCCCGGACTCTCGCGACTCTAGCAGGTGGCGCGAGTGTTTGATCATTTGATCCAACAACTTGTGTCCTCACCATCTGTGATAGATTAGAAAGACAAAAACTCGAATTTCGGAATCAAGAAGTTCGCATGATAAGGAATCAAAAAAGTAGAATTTCCTAACAGTTTCGTATCCCCTCGAAGATAAGTACATATATTTTTGTATCTATCCGTAAGACTCAACTAAACTTTCTTATGAATCGTACATTTATGAACCTAAAGTTCTATTACCAACTTGTCACGACTCCAATTTCCCACCTTTGAGTGTCGTAATAGCACCTAGTCTCTAGGGCCTCATTTATTTGCACTTAATGGATGTGTGAATCTTAATAATTCAGATTTCAGACATTAAGTGCATTTGTTTTTAAATTCTGGATCTTAATTATTCAGATCTCAATCATTAAGTGTGTTTGTTTTTTTACTTCACAATCACTTAATAGGTCTGAATAGGTCTGTGTCATTAAGATCTATAACAAAGACTTGGATTTATTAAGATGATATCATCCATATTCATTATTAACTGCCGCCACCGCCTACCATTATCAACTAGCACCATGCCACCCACCACCACCATACTCTACCACCACCACCACCATCCTCAACCATGCCCGCCACAATTGTCGACTACCATGATCCCCATCACTCCCACCACCATCATTCTCAACGACAACCAACACTCATCCACCTCAACTACCACAACTAACCACCCAATCACCATCAACAACATAGTTGATATTGTCCATCATTATAAAGTACCACCACCCACCACTATCTTCCTCAATCACAACTACCTGCACAATCACCCGCCATTATTAACTATCACTGCCCACCACCACCATCCTCAATCATAGTAGCTACCACTACCAATCACCACTAGCTACTACCCTAAACTACCACCATCAACCAAATCTACCACCAACCACCGCTTTTAGTTGGCATTCACAAGCACTATCATTCGCCATCACAACCAGAATCTATCATATTTTAAAAAGCTATATATTTTATCGATGGAATATTAGATTAATTAGTATGTTATTCGAATTTTATGTTTATTAATTTTCAAACAAATGTAAATTTTATACATTCGGATGTTAAAAATCAAACAATCTTAATCATTTAGTATTCGGATCTTAATACACATCTTAACATTCAGATGTGTATTCAGATTCAGATATCTTAATCTTAATATACATCTTGAAATCCAGACATGCATTCAGATTCAGGCATCTTAATCTAAAAAAATCAAATGAGGCCTAAGACTAGGTAAGCCTAAAATTCATGAATAGTTAACGGAATTTAACAGCTAAGATAATAAAACAATTCGATAAACTCATAATAAATCTGAATCAGAACATTTGTAACAAAATTCCCAAAATTGGTGGAACTGAGTCATAAGATCTATAGAAATGTAATAAAAATCCCTAGTACAAAATTGTCTAAATAAAGAGTAAACAACAATAGAAGTAAGGACCGAAGGTGACTTCGAAGCCTGTGGACGTCGAGCAGGTATACCTTAAAGTCTCCATAGTGTACGGTCAGATCACTGATGCCTAGACAAAGCTGAAGTACCTGGATCTGTACAAAACAATGTGCAGAATCATAGTATGAGTACACCAAAATGGTACCCATTAAGTATCAAGCCAAACCTCGGTAGATTATTGACGAGACCAAGTCAGAACACCTACTACGATAAGAAAAACTGAACAAGTATAATATATTCTAATAATGAAACGAGGAATTAGTGACTATAAAGCAATGCAATAAGGTACAAAATTTAAAGAAATAAAGCCATCAAAAAGGTAACACATGATAAGAACATCAAGAAAACAATGCGGACAACTACAAATGAGGTAAATAAAGAGATAACAATTAGAATCACAACTGAGGTACTGCCTCGTAACTTTATTTTTACCATCACAATCACAATATTTCCTTATACCGCCGCGTGACCCTTACATTTAGATATTTTTGAAAATATTTTTTTCCGAAATAGCTACAGCACTTAAGCCCACCTTATTCCACCACGTGGCTTCAAGTAATTCTCTTACTAGCAACACGAACATAAATCTCACATTATGCCGCCACATGCACATTAACCCCTATCCTTATACCGCTGCATTCGCATCATTGTCACAACATAATAACAAATTGCACCTCAAGTGCCCATATGCCACAACTTTCCAAAAGCAACAACACAAGAGTTTTCAAAATATCTAGCCCGCAGCTCAACCACAATATGAATAACAATCTCAATAATAACAAAATGAATAAGAATTACTCAACTAATGGAGATATCTTAGTAATCAACAACTTCAATCTCACTGTGACAATAGCTTTTATAACTTCAGATTCAAATGAGAATAACTACACAATTAAAAGGCACATGATAAAAGGGATAACAACATCAATTAAGGCATATAAAAGCATGTTTGACAATAAAAGCTAGAGCATGTGATAACAACAACATGAAAAGAATGTAAGAGAAATTTAACAATGGAAGATATAAAATGATATTAAAATTTTAATTAAATGCATGAAAGAGTCTAAGACTCTAATCCGGTCGAAACACCACACATAAGCTTGGGTACACACTTGTCACCTTGTGTACACGTCTTTCACATGGTTCGAATAACATAAATCAACCCAAGTCATAAGGGGTACTTCCCTTAAACAAAGCTAAGCAATAAACTTACCTTAAAAAAGCCAAAGCAATCCCCTAATAAGCCTTTCCAGCAAAACTCCAACCCCGGACGGCTCGAATCTAGCCCAACAACCTAATACAATAAATACAAACCATAGGAAGCAATTCTGAATAATAAAGTTTCTGTCTTTAAAGAAAATTAAAAAGTCAACTCAAAAAGTTAACCCCGGGACCGCACTAAGCAACCTCGGTCAAACTCACAAAATCCAAATACCCATTTTGATACGAGTCCAACCACATAAAAGTTACCCAATTCCGACCTCAAATCAACCTCAAATCCTCAATTTTTAATTTAGGAAAGTTTTCACAAAATTCTCCAATTTTTCCAACTCAAATAACTAATTAAATGATAAAAACAAATATGGAATATTGAATAATAAGCAAATCTGAGTCAAAAACACTTACCCCGATCCAATCCTTGAAAATTCCCACCAAAACCGCCCAAAATCGAGCTTTTTAACCTAAAATATGAAAAATGGAGTAAACCGTCGATTCACCCCTATTTCTGCCCAAGTATTCTGCACCTGCGGGCTAATAGTCGCTTTTGCGGCTCCGCATCTGTAGAAAAATCATTGTAGATGTCGCTGCTTATTAAGCCTAGGAAAAATCACTTATGTGGAGCAGAACACGCACCTGCGCTTCCGCTTCTGCCGACCTCTTCACGCTTCTGCACGTCCACTTTTGCGGAATCATGATCGCACCTGCGGTCCTAAGCCAATTGGCCTAACTCCACTCATGCGGAAGAAAACCGCATCTGCGGTTGCGCACCTGCACATGGGCTTCTGCGCCTGCAGACTCAGCATCATCCAACCCCCATTTTGCACCTACGGCCATTGAACTGCTTCTGTGGTGCCACACCTGCAGCCATGCCCTCACAGGTGCAATTTTACCATAACTCAGTTGTTCTTCAACAATCATCCTAAGTCTAAACCCGATTTCAACCCGAATCACACCCGGGGCCCATGGGACCCGTCCAAACATATCATCAAGTCCCAAAACAAAATGCGAACCTACTCGAGGCATTAAATCATATCAAACAACATCAAATCAACGAAACAATTCAAGCCTATTGAATCAAAGAACATTCAACTTCTAAAACTAACGTTGAACCATATCAAACCAACTCCGAATAAGCTCAAATTTTCATGCAAGTCCCAAATGACACAACGGGACTATACCAAATTTTGGAATCACAATCAGAGCTGGATATCAATAAAGTCAAACCTATCATCCTTCCAAACCTTCAAATTTCCAACTTTTGCCAAAAGCCTCAAACCTACTTACGGATCTCTAAATCAATATTCGAAAGTACAACTATGTCCAGAATCACTATATGAACTTATTGTAACCATTAAAACTCTATTCTTGAGTCAACTATACAAAAATCAAACTCTGGCCAACCACTCTGAAACTCACCCGAAACCAAACCAACCACCCTGACAAGTCACCTAACCTTAATTGAATATAGAGGAGGTAATAAATAGGGGAACGAGTCTAAAATACTCAAAAATACCGGCCGATTCATTACAATACTACATCTGGGTAAGCCGATCCTAAGAGATCTAAAAATATTATTTTCTCAATTTTAACATTATAAATGGCTATAAAGGCCCATTCCCTCCCTAGGGATAATTATCTGCAAAATGTCATTCAATCATCTGTATAGGGTAAAATCGGTTCATATTGAATACTCGAATGACAGAGTAACATATGGAACCTAGGTGAGACAGAAGATGAAGAAAGTGGAAACCAAGACCGAGGGCAACAACCCCAGTTGGCATCGGGTAGACCCCGAAGGGAACATTATCAACGAGGTCAAATAAATACTTGTAACTAGATGACATTCAATGAAAAATATTCCTCGGTATTAAATACACATCCGTTACAGAGAATTTTGGTATTCGTGACCTGCCATTACATATTCATCAATGGCCCCCATTATTATCATTTAAGAGGGGTTTGATACTAGGACCTTGTTCCCTAGGTTTAACTATAAATATTGACTTCAACAATCATGTAAGGGACGATAGCTCTGATTAGATTATGATACACATTATTCAAAGCTAAATAATATTTTATTTTCTATCTAACGACATTCTTATTGCTGCCTTCGGAAGCATTGCTCCCGTAACCAAGTTGTCTGCTATTTTATCTTAATTTCGACACTAAGACTTGCACTATATTTATCATATTGAAATAAAATCAACACAACGAGGGGTGAGGTCGGGTTCGACAGTGCCGAGGGGATCGACAACGGATCTAGCAACAAAAATAGTAATGATCCCAACAAAACCGAGCTCATGCGGTTTATGAGGGAAATAAATTCTCAAATGGACCAAATTCTGGGTGCACCACCAGCACTGAAGGGTACGTACTCGAAAAAATATACCCAACTATCGTTCAAACTGAGCGTAGCACCAGAGTTGATTCCAAAGCGGCTCAAAATGCCAGTCGTACAAAATAGGATTGGACTTCGGACCCACAAGAGCATATCACCACCTATACAGCAACGGGGAAAGGAAATGTGTCACGCCCCAAAATCGAGGGACACGACCGGCGCACAACCGGGTGACCCCAGTCAAGCGAACCTGGATTTGCCTCACCTATCCCACATACTACCCCGTGATATCAATATACATTACTCATGTCAAATAGCCATTTATAACTTAAGCATAAACTTACGATTTGATTTCATTTCTACCTTTTCATCAAAACCAACATATGATCCAAATGCTTACAAATTACATATAACATTTACATCGTGGACCACGATTCCGAATAGTACGCTTACTACCCAAAATATGCATGTACGTTACCCACATTGTGTCTACAAAGCCTCTACGATTACAAAAGATTTATATAATACTTGCCGGCAACAAGGCCCCGGCTATACCTTACACTACACAATAAACTCAAAATAAGGCGGCATGAGCCACACGTGGCCCCGGGAGGAAGTGGGGCTCACCAGAACAGCTGACGGAAAAGAGAGGAGGCACTACTGACGGTGGGCTGAATTACCTGTTGTAGAACCACCTACATTCATATAAGAAAATATAGCGCCCCCGGCAAAAGGGAAGTTAGTACTGTGGAATAGTACTAGTATGTATGAACAAACTTTATCCCAAGTACAATCAAACAATACACAAATAAGAGACAGTAATAGAACTAATCAATCAATGCACGTGGAAAGAAGCAACCAAAATCAACAAGTTTCACAATCTCTCCTTTTCCCCTTTCAACATCACCATATTCAAGAGTTTCATAGATTTTCATTTCAATAGTGATAATGATCACATTCCATCCTTATTACCTCGGCCACCCTTATTACCATAACACATTATCCTTATTACTTCGTGTTGCAGCGCGCAACCCGAACCTACCTGACAATCATATTTCGTAACAACAACCTCAAACCATTAAATCACAAGAATTCTTCATTTCAAGGAACACAAGTTCACATCAACAATTCGCTATTCGAGCTCAAGGAACAATGGCTCTCACCAAGCAGTAATTCATGTACACGGTGTTGCCATAATCGTTCAACTCATTTACATTCTTTCACAATACCCTTTTTCCTTACTTACCACGCACGGTTTTTAGCCATCATATACACTCCCACACTTGGGCACATTAACATTCTTTCATTCATTAATACATACTTTCATATCGATACCCTCGAACATTTACAAGCTTTGCACATAATAAGATAGGCACATCAAAACAATTTTCACAATCTCATATAGCACGGTAGTATGACAATCAACTAGGACAATAAGAGAATAGAATCTTACATCCCAACACATTTGAACAACCAATTCACATATTTTCAAACAAGGTACACATGCCATATGCTCGGACCCAACAAGAGGATTCTACAAAGGTTAAAGTTAGCCATACATACCTGGGGTCGAAATTCCTTTTTACTTTTACTCACAAATCACCAAACCGACTAGTACCGTCAATCTAGTTCACAATTAGACATATTCAACTCAGAATTGAAAATCATGCATACAATTTGAACTTTTTTAAGTATTTTATCGAACGCTAGGCGATCCCATTAGATTACCACCCCTTTTTTGTGAATTTTACACCAATCCTCTCCCCTTTTGCTAGATTAAAAAGTTTTACTCACATGCATGTATGGGTTTGACCTCCATTTTCAAGAACCATCCTATGTATTTTATTCTTAATTAAAATATGAGAACTTTGGGGGAAAATTGGGTGAAGACTTACCTATTTGAGTGAAGAAGATAACCCTAACTCGATAGATTCCGGGCTTGAGCGACTTTGAAGAATTAATTTTGATGAAGAACTTTCTCTCTCAAGAACCCTCTCTCCCTTCTCTCTTATTTTTGCTCAGAAATCAGTTAAAAATGAAGGGGAGGGGTGTTTTAATGAACTGGGGTCGGGTTTTAAAAATTAGAAAAAAGGAGCCCGACACAAGAATGCGGTCAGGAATGCGATCGCATTCCTGACATGCGGTCCGCAGAGTCGACCGTAGAATGGCCCTCCAGGTGGGAAAAATTGAAAACAATCTTCCTAGGTATGCGACCATTATGCGGTCCGCATACATGTTATGCGATCACATAGTGCGTCGCATAACCTCCCTCCCAAAAATCAAAGGGCAACAATTTGACAGCTATGTGGTCTGCAGAACCGAAATGCGATCGCATATTGGACCGCATAGTTGTCCTCAAATGGGGCAGTGATCTGCCCGTGTATGCGACCATTATGCGGTCTGCATACACGTTATGCGATCGCATAGTGCGTCGCATAACGCCTACTCTCTGGAAAAAAATTTATTTCGTAAGTCATGGGGTACTTTTTACTCAAATTAGGTCCGTTTTAAAATTTTCAACAGTAAAAATAACTCGGGGACTCATTCGGGCATTATTTTAAACATCACCATATTCAAGAGTTTCATAGATTTTCATATCAATAGTGATAATGATCACATTCCATCCTTATTACCTCGACCACCCTTATTACCACAACCCATCATCCTTATTACTTCGTGTTGCGGCACGCAACCCGATCCTGCCTGACAATCATATTTCGTAACAACAACCTCAAACCATTAAATCACAAGAATTCTTCATTTCAAGGAACTCAAGTTCACATCAACAATTCGCTATTTGAGCTCAAGGCACAGTGACTCTCACCAAGCAGTAATTCATGTACATGGTGTTGCCATAATCGTTCAACTCATTTACATTCTTTCACAATACCCTTTTTCATTACTTACCACACACGGCTTTTATCCATCGTATACACTCCCACACTTGGGCACATTAAAATTCTTTCATTCATTAATACATACTTTTATATCGATACCCTCGAGCATTTACGAGCTTTGCACATAATAAGAAAGTCACATCAAAACACTTGTCAAAATCACATATAGCACAGTAGTATGGCAGTTAACTAGGACAATCATAGAATAGAATCTTATGTCCCAACACATTTGAATAACCAATTCACATATTTTCAAACAAGGTACACATGCCGTATGCTCGGACCCAACAAGAGGACTCTATAAAGGTTAAAGTTAGCCATACATACCTGGGGTAGAAATTCCTTTTTAACTTTTACTCACAAATCACCAAACCGACTAGTACCGTCAATCTAGTTCACAATTAGACATATTCAACTCAGAATTGGAAATCATGCATACAATTTGAACTTTTTTTAAGTATTTTATCGAACGCTAGGCGATCCCATTAGATTACCACCCCTTCTTTGTGAATTTGACCCAACCCTCTCCTGTTTTGCTAGATTAAGAAGTTTTACTCACATGCATGCATGGGTTTGACCTCCATTTTCAAGAACCATCCTATGTGTTTTATTCTTAATTAAAATCTAAGAACTTTGGGGGAAAATGGGGTGAAGACTTACCTCTTTGAGTGAAGAAGATAACCCTAACTCGATAGATTCCGGGCTTGAGCGACTTTGAAGAATCAATTTTGATGAAGAACTTTCTCTCTCAAGAACCCTCTCTCCCTTCTCTCTTATTTTTCTCAGAAATCAGTTAAAAATGAAGGGGAGGGGTGCTTTAATGAACTGGGGTCAGGTTTTAAAAATTAGAAAAATAAGAGCCCGACACAAGAATGCGATCAGGAATGCAATCGACTTCCTGACATGCGGTCCGCAGAGTCGACCGTAGAATAGCTCTCCAGGTGGGAAAAAATCGAAAATAATCTGCCCAGGTGTGCGACCATTATGCAGTTTGTATGCATGTTATGCTATCGCATACTCCGTCACATAACCTCCCTCCCAAAAATCAAAGGGCAATAATGTGACAGCTATGCGGTCCGCAAAACCGAAATGCGATTGCATATTGGACCGCATAGTTGTCCTCAAATGGGGCAGTGATCTGCCCGTGTATGTGACCATTATGCGGTCCGCATACACGTTATGTGATCGCATAGTGCGTCGCATAACGCCTACTTTCTGGAAAATTTTATTCCTTAAGTCCCGCGGTACTTTTTACTCAAATTAGGTCCATTTTAAAATTTTCCACAGTAAAAACAACTTGGGGACTCATTCGGGCATTATTTTAAACAAGAAAATTTTACGAGTCCTTACAAAATGACTTGGCCCTGAAAGAAACATGAGATTGAGTCGGTCCTGCTGATGAAGTTCAGAGAAACCCTCACGAAGGGGGACCTGAAATGATAATCGCTTTTACACGAACACTCAATACTGTTGGTCGTGCTAGATGAATGGGCAGCTGAGGCATTTACTAAAGGGTTGAAATCGAGGAGTTTTGATGCCTCTCGTAAACTGAAAGAAAACCTGCTCGAGTTCCAGGAAACAACATTGGCAGACATCAACTAAGGGACGGGATCGAGAAAGGATCATAGATAAGTTGAAGGATGATTTTGATGCAGATCAACGTTCTTCCAAGGGACGGTTTTTGCCCAACGAAAGGGCTGAAGGACGCTGCATAGGGTTATGATCAGCGGATAGGTTTGCTTCCAATAAAAGAATTGAATGCAACCGAAATAACAGGTCATTGCAAAACAAAGAGGTATCGGGTTCCCGGTATTCCACATATTCTAGGTTGTCCTAGTAAAATTTCAATGTCATCGTAATGGAGCTAGTATTGGCATTGAGGAACATCAAGGAAGCGTGGTTCCCGAGACCGATAAGATCTGACCCCAGCCAGAGGGATACTAATCTATGGTGTGAGTATGGTGGAACTAATAGCCACCGGACTGGGGACTGCAAAAATCTGCACGAGGTGGCAACGATGTTGAAAAACATCCATCTTACTTAATCAGTCGGTCTAAGAACAACCATGGCCGCATCTGGGACAACGCATAGACCTCGAAGATAGGTGAAGACCCTCCCCGGCTAACAATCAACATGATTTTCATTGGAAACGAGATCAACGATGTAACTTTCTGAGCATAAAAAAAGAAAAAAGTATCGGTGACTCACAGCAAGAGACTCCAGTAAGCGACCAAAGACAACATCACCTTCAATGAAAAGGACGTCGATGGACTTTTGTTGCCGAACAACGATGCTCATGTGATTTCTCTTAACATTCTAGATTTTAAAATTAAAAGTGTTTTGGTAGACCTAGGAAGTTCAGCCAAAATAATTCAATGGAGAGTGTGGGAGAAATCCAAGCTAAGCGGACGCATCGTTCCGGCAACAAAGCTTCTCGCTAGTTTCAACTTGGCGAGTGACAACCCGTGGGGAGATCATGCTGCCCACAAACGCCGAAGGGATCATGAAGACTACTTTATTTAAAGTAGTAGATGACAAAATGAGCTACAACATATCACCAACTTTAGAAATTCCCAACTCCAAAGGAAATCAAACAAATAATAGAAGATCAACATGCGGCAAGGGAGATGAACGCGGTATCGGTTTCCCGTAGTAAAGGGAAGGAAAACAAGCCATAGCAACTACAGGAACTGACGGTTGTTCTTGAACCAAAAAAAGACGACAAAGGAGAGGAGCTGTCGGAATCCCACCAGGTACCAAGATATTTCCAGGTACCGAAAGAAACGGACACGGCCATGTCCACAGCGGAAGAACTCAAACAAGTGGCATTGTTCGAAAATTTTCTAGAGAGGAAGTTCCACTTGGGGATACGACTAAACCCCGAGCTCAGGTTAGGATTTATTGAATTTCTTAAAACTAACATGATGGGTTTGCATGGTCACACACATATATGACAGTTATCCCGCTAGAGGTGGCCATGCACAAGCTAAGCCTGGACTCAAGCATCCCGCCGGTAAGGCAAAAGAAGCACCCAATTGCCGATGTCAGAAATATGTTTGTTAAAGAAGAGGTAATGCGATTGCTCGGTATCGGTTCAATTCGGAAGGTAGAGTATCCTGACTGGCTAGCTAACATAGTAGTGGTTCAAAAAAAGAATAATAAATTTCGTATGGAGGTAGTAAGGATCTGAATAAGGCGTGCCTGAAAGACTCATTCATATTGCCTAACATTGATCAAATGATTTATGCAATGGCCGGAAACGATTTGATAAGTTTCTTTAATGCCTATTCCAGATACAACCAAATTAAGATAAACCCAGAGAATCAGGAAAAAAACTTCGTTCATAACGAACTTTGGCACATACTGCTACTATGTGATGCCCTTCAGGCTCAAAAACACCGGAGCCACTTATTAGAGGCTGGTGAACAAAATGTTAGAAAAGCAAATAGGGAAAACAATGGAAGTGTACATATATGATATGATGGTTAAGTATTTGAATGCAGGTGACCATTTGAAACATCTCCAGGAAACCTCCGACATCCTCCGAAAGAACAACATGAAGACCAACCCCGAAAATGTGCGCTCAAAGTCATCTCTCGGAGGTAGCGGTAAGCATCGTTATAGTCTGGGAGGACGAAGTTACGCAATCTCCTATCTATTATGTTAGCAAAATTATATCAAGATCGAAAACTCATTATTCGCACCTCGAAAAACTATCCTTAGCTCTCGTAGTCGCCGCTCGAAAATTTAGGCATTATTTTCAGTGCCACCCGATAGCCGTGGTGACAACTTTTCCCTTGCGGAATGTCCTTCACAAACCTGAGCTATCAGGTCGATTGGCCAAATGGGTAGTTGAAATCAGTGAATTTGATATCAAATATAAGCCCAGGATTGCAATCAAATCACATGTTTTTGCCGACTTCGTGGTCGATTTTAGCCTCGGGTTACTGCATTTGGCCGCAAAAGAAGCGGTGATGGGGTCGAAAATAACATTAGGAGTTTGGATATTGTTCACGAATGGAGCTTCCAATGTGAAAAGGTCCGAGCTCGGAGTGGTCTCAATCACGATCTCGGGAGAAGTCCTAAGGCGGGCCATAAAAAATGTTCCCTCGACTAACAATGAAGTCGAGTATGAGGCTTTGATTGAAATCAAATGTGAATCCCAACTACTGGTAAATTAAGTATATGTAATCTTCAACACCAAGGAGGAACTGCATACAACAATATGTGGTTAAGGTTTAAACTCTTCTCACGCGGTTCAGGGAATGGTCAATCACCCACTTCTCGAGAGAAGAAAACATAAAAGCAGATGAATTGGCCAATCCGGGCTCATCCACGAAAATGAAGGAATCAAATTCTGGTACGGTCGTACAACTCATGCACTTGGTACTAAATGTGGACGGTTAGTATGAAGTAAATACAAACAACCAGGTCTTGGACAGGAGGAATGAGATCATCGACAACCTTGAGCACGGAAAGCTGCCTGAAGACCCGAAGGCATCCCAGGCACTCCGTACCAAAGCAGATCATTATAGTTTCTGGGAGGACAGTTATATAGAAGGTCCTAAGGCCCGGTGACCCGATGCTTAGGAGCCTCCTAGGATAATTACATCATGAGAGAGGTTCATGAAGGAATATGGGGGAATCATTCAGGTGCAGATTCGTTAGTGCTAAAGTTAGTTAGGGAAGGGTACTACTGACACCGGATTGAACTACATGCTAAGGCATTCATTCAGAAATACAACCAGTTTTCAACGCCATGCACCGTTAGTGCACAACCTGGTAGAACTACTACATTCTGTACTATCCTCATGGCCATTCATGAAATGGGGGATGGATATAGTCGGGCCGCTGCCATCGGCTCCCAGGAAGGTGAGATTTCTTTAATTTTAATGCAGAATGGCCTAAATGGCACCTATATTTGTGCCACTTTGTCATTCCGGTCCTCCTACTTCACCTTTTTTCATCCAGACACTTTAACTTGTTCAAAATCTATATTTTAAACCCCTCTGGTCGTGTGTGTATCTCACTTGCTTGATGTGGATGACACATCATATTCCACGTCATTTTTTTATATTTTTTCTACTAAAAACATTTATTATATACTATTTTCTTAAAGAAAAAGAAAAAGAAAATCAATGCCTCCGTCTCATCTCTCTTCCCTAGAATTGAAGTGAGGGGTTAATAGACTCCTATCACTTCTGTAATTATCGTTAAACAAAAAGTCACATATGCAAATATAAATTGTGTTATTTTATTAACACTTAGTTCGATCCTATTAGCCTTAGGTTCAAACCATGACAAACTAAAGGTTTGAATATGATTTTTCTCAACAGTTGGTGCTGGACTATTGTTCGCTCTTTATCTTCCATTAATGGAAAAAATGGACTCTTATCACTTTCATAATTATCATTAAACAAAAAATCACATACGATAATCTATATCAACAAGTGGAATGTGTTGATTTTTTTCTTTGTTCACACCTTGAAAACGGTGATTTTAAAGCACGGGGGGAGGGGGGAGGGAGAGGGTTTTGTTGAGGGGAGTGGGGAAGAAGAAGAAGAAGTGTACATGAGATGAGGGGAACGAAAAGGAATGAGGATGTTGTTTGGTGCGGGAAGGGGGGGAAGGAGGAGGAGCAGTGGGGAGGAAGAAGAAGAAGCATACGGGGGGAATGAAAAGGGAGGGGGTGTTGTTGGGGAGGGGGAAGAAGAAGTGTACAGGATATCTCTTTTTATTTTTTCTTTTCTTTTTTACTTATTTATTTTTCATTCTTATTTTAATGATTTTTTGTTCTTATTTAATTATTTCTGGTTCAAAATGTTCATATTCACTCTCATTATCCGCGTGAATTACACTCACTTTATCCAGGTCAATCATTATTTTTCCACATGTGCTTGGTCAACGGTCAGAGGGGTTTAAAATATAGATTTTGAACAAGTTAAAGTGTCTGGATGAAAAAATGTGAAGTAGGAGGACCGGCATGACAAAGTGGCACAAGTATAGGTGCAATTTAGGCCATTTTTTTAACCGATTACTTCACTAAGTGGGTTGAAGAATGTCCTTACAAGAAAATTGACGAGCGCGAATTGGTCGATTTCCTATAGGAAAATATAATCTGCCGGTTCGAAATACTGAAAGATATTTCCCACACAACCGGCCACGGTTCATAGGCTCAAGAGTGTTATGGGCGTACCGAATGATGGCCAAATCAAGCACGGGAGAGACACAATCTCTCGTATACACTGCAGAAGCTCTAATCTCGGTGAAAGTAGGAGAACCGACCTTGCGGTACTTTCGGACGGACAAATAAACAAACAACCAATCATTACTAGTCAATTGGAGCTACTGGACGAGTGCAGGGACTTAGCGCACATAAGGATGGTGGCCCAGAAAAAAATGATGGAAAGGTAATATAATAGAAGGGCCAATCTCCGTTATTTCAATGTGGGAGACTTGGTTTTAAGAAAGGTGACTCAAAACACATCAGAGCTCAGTACATGGAAGCTGGGTCAGAGGTGGAAGGCCCCTACAGGGTTTCAACTATCACCAGAAAAGGATCATATGAACTAGAAAACCAAGACAGGGTCAATTTACAAGCAACTAGAATGTGACCCACCTCAAAGGGTATTATTGTTGATGAGCACCGCTTGTACTCAAAGTATGTGCTGCACTCTTTTTCTCTTCGCCCAGTTTTTGTCCCACCAGAGTTTTTCGAGATAGGTTTTTAACGAGACAGCAACAGAAAGCATATTACGAAGGATATTCCATCAACAAAAATAAGACTTTAAATGACAAGGCATCAAAACAACAAACCACTATGAGATGGTTAAATAATCTTTGGCTCGGGTGGAAAATTCCTAATGGGAAGCAAAAATTTCCACCGGACCAAAGGATATTCCACCATTTAAAAGTGTTTTCCCTACAAGCCACTAGATGTTGGTTAGATATTATTTGGATCGATAGAAAAATTCCTAATGGGAAACGAAGCTTGCTATCTAACCAAATATTATCTAACCATTCACCAGTGGAATCCTCTAAGGAGAAAGACTTCCAGTTATCCAATTCGCATTCTTCACATGCGAACACTGGGGGGATAATATGAGAATACATCAACCTGATTTCCATAGAAATTAGGACTACGAGATCCGGGAACAAATATACCTCATCAGGACCGGGGACTGCATAGTCAGCTTTATAGAAACAAGTTATACAAATTAGCCACATGTAATGGAAATTTGTTTTCTTTCAGCAAAACAAATGCTTATGTACTTTTTAAGATATAAGGAATAAAATAAAGTTCTTTTATTTTTATCTTGTTTCTTTTCCATGCGATGAATTGATTTTATCATTTGAAAGTTAATCAAGTACTTCAAATTCTAGTGCCAGAATGAACAAGAGACGTCCTTGTCAAGAGCACCGCGAACATAAGAGGGTCCTCTCTTATGAAACCCTCATAGTAAAGGGTTGGTTCCGTAAGATTTTATGCATGGAACCCAAATGCTATCAGGGGAAAATGCACCTGAAGCCTTGCCTAATCTGATGCAAAAGGAATAAATATTTAGCAATGCTTAAATAGAAAAAAGCACTTTTATTTACTAAATCTGCGAAGCAGCACAAATAAAAACATACAAACGGCAACAAAGGAAAAGAAAGCAAAAATCTAAACTACATCGTCCCCAGAACTCGGGGGAAGAGAAGCATCACCGCCCCCGGGAGAAGTAGGCAGATCTCTTGTCGGCTCAAGATCTTCGAATTTGTCGTTATTCTCTTCAAGTTCCTCCTAGATTTCTGAGAACTCAAAAACTGAACCAGAAGAATTAGTTGCATCAGGCTGATCTGGGAAGCTTCCTTAAGCAGTTAACTCCAGCTCTCGGGCCTTGGCGATCTCATCGTCAATATCAATGATGCCCTCTTTGGCCTATTCCAAGGTTTTTCTCCTCATATTATACATGGAACGTATTTTATCGATGATGAGGGAATCCGCTCGGCGTTGAAGTTCTGATTTAAGCCTATCAACCTCGGTCAGAAGGTCATCCCTCTCGGATCTCGTGGCGCTAAGGCTAAGATCAAGATCACAAATAGTGTTTATATGAACCTTATTATGTTCCATGATCCTCTTATACCTATCCTCCATCAAGGCATGCTTTTCCTCGGTAGCAGTAGCCTCTTCAGCTTTGGAGTTCAAGGTTGCCTCCAAGTTATTCACTCTCTCCATGGAGGCAGATTCGCGCTCGGCGGTAACGAGCATAACATCTTGGACCTTAGAACATATAGCCTTGGCTTCTTGGAACTGTACATTTAGCTGAGAGGCTTCTTAGCTGAGGGCCATCACTTTCTGCTCACTCTGTTGCAACAGAGCCTCTAACTCACTCGCCTCAATAGCTTTTGCTTCCAGCACCATGAGGCAAATAGCACTTTGGTTTCTCTCAACCAATAACTAATCACGCTAGGACTTGAGTCCTTTATCAAGGATCAATTTTTGAAAACCATCAGAAGCAAGGAAGTTGGCCTACGAAGCAAATACCAAAGTTAACAACTCTGTCACGACAACTCAAGAAAACACGAGCAATAAAAGAGTAAGTTTGGTACCGCTACCACGTTGTGCATGGAATTAGTTAACAAACATTCTCCCGAAAGAGGGTGTATTTTCTTCTTATCCTTTTTTGAAACAGCAGCTTTAGATAATTGGCGCGTTCCACTTATTGGGTTAGCAGATGGAACTCAACAGACACCAAGAGGGAGACACTCCTTCTCTAGTGATCTACAAAAGGGGGCGATTAGTTGTACCCCTAATTCCCATGGTCTGGGGATTGGGGAGGAGGTACATCCTACTCTCGGGAATTTACGGGTCGATGGAGGTGATGTAGCAGTTGCTGTTAATGAAGGTACGGACGGCGTGGAAGGAAATGACGTTGATGGCATTGT
This sequence comes from Nicotiana knightiana, assembly GCA_005239525.1. Taxonomy (NCBI): domain Eukaryota; kingdom Viridiplantae; phylum Streptophyta; class Magnoliopsida; order Solanales; family Solanaceae; genus Nicotiana; species Nicotiana knightiana. The sequence continues at coordinate 350,086 of ML424602.1, forward strand.
GGGTTTAAAAGCAGTTGCGGCAAAGGCAATATTATTTGTTAGTTTCTCACAATCGAAGGCGGAAAAGGCCAGTATTCAGCGTCATAGCACTGGGAGCAACAACTGGGATCAGAAAGGGAGGATTTCCACCAAGTGAAATTCTACCCAGAACGCTTGGGCATCGTACTCGGTTGGGGTTATAAGCTCGTTAGATTGAGAATTATGTTCAGTTGATGAAGGTCGTGTCTCCTTTGTAGGGAAGCCTCTTCATCACTGGCTTCCCCATCATTGTCAATAACCACACTGGCTGCAGCTGGCTCGAGTGCGGCTTTCATTACTTTTTTATTCATGCCCTCGGCCGAGGAAGAACGTCGCCTTTTTGGATACTTGTTCTCCGGTAGGGGACTCCGAGAGGAAGCGCAAGATTGGAAGCAGATCCGACGGTGCCTGTTCGGGAGAGAGTCTCCTTCAACAACCTCACAGCCTCTATGGATTCAACCCAAATGTGCTCCTCAGGGATGGTAACAAAACCCTGCGGGAGACCTGAATCCAACAAAAATGTGAGGTTAACCAGTTTTCTTATGTACAAAGATGAAATGAAGGTAGATCAGTTTTATGAGTCAGCTTACCATGATTCTTGTCCCTCCATCCGTATTTGGGGTCAACTCTTTCCACCGGCGGGTATCAATCATGGTGATGTCCAGAATCTTCTGAACCCACCTGTCCAGGCCTTCAACCCTTGGTGGTGTCCACCGAGTTATTGAAATAAGGAAAGGAGAAGGATTATCAAGGACATGAAATAACCTTTTTTAGAAAAAAAAGATATATTTTTAACTTATGTGTACGAGTTTAGGACTTAGGGAAGGATAGAGTTGCGGCCCGGATGATAACGACAAACTGCTCCCTCCACCCATGGTCGTTGTCATCATCCATGCTAATGAGCAAAGCATGGTGGCCACGTTTTCTGAAATTGATTACTCCCCCACGGAAAATATTGGGGGAGGAGAGATTCATCATACGAGCCAAGGTGAGCTCCTCCTTTGTTTCCTAGCATAGCTACCGCTGACATGCCACCATTTACCATAATGAAGGGCTCATATGTGCCAAACAAACTTGGTATTGGTGGAACAACTCCAAAATCATGGGGTCAAGTCCCCCACTCAAAGAAAATGCACCCAAAGTGAATGGATACATGTAAACGTACGTGAAGCCCTTCTTAGTAAAGGTTATTCGCTCTAGCAGATCAGGAACAATAACGTTTAGGTCGTGGAAATCATAGTCCTCATTCAACTCAGAAATGTTGGAAGGGCAAATAGAAGAAGGGTATTTGCCAACAGCCCAAGTGGGGGAATTTGAAGAAGGGAACTTCTCTTTCAAGTTCTTGGTCGTGTTGAGATGTTTGGGGATGATGGTGCTCCCCGAAGGAGGGTCAGCATCAACATCTATTTCTTTGTCTTTTCTCTTCTTCGGACTCCCACCGAAGAGAAGACGGGAGTTCTTAGAAGAGTTAGTGAAAGCAGCACGATCAGTAGAAGGTGATAAGAGTTCTTTGAGGAAGATTAAAGAAGGATGAAAGCAGAAAGAGTTGAATGCAAAGTAGTTGAGAGAGTTTGTAAAAATGTTAAGTGTAAAAGAAGAAGAATGAGGCGTATAAGTAAAGGAATAGGCAACTAAAATCGTGGTCATAATTACCTCGAGAACCGGCAAAATTATTGCTAAATCGTAGAGTAACACATGTCCGGGATATTAAATATGAAGAGGCGTGCGTCTTATCAAACGTCAGAAACGATTCAGAATGGTTCAAAAAATTTCCCCCCAAGAAAGGAATTTTCACCAACTTCGTGGTGACACAAAGATGTGCCACTGAAAAGAGGGAGACTATCTGTATAGAGTAAAATCGATTTACATTAAATACTCGAATGACAAAGTGACATATGAAACCGAGGACAGATGGAAGATAAAGCGAGTGGAAACCAAGACTGAGGACAACATGTGCGGTTGGCATCGGGCTGACCCCGAAGGGAGCATTATCAACGAGAGAAAACAAATACTTGTCACGAGATGGCATTCAATGAAGAATATTGATCATTATTAAATACACATCCGTTACAGAGAATTTTGGCATTCATGACTTGCCATTACATATTCATCAATGACCCTCATTATTGCCATTAAGAGGGGTGTGATCCTAGGACCTTGTTCCCTAAGTATAGCTATAAATAATGACTTCAACAACCATTGTAAGGGACGAAAGATCTGACAAGCTTATGCTACCCATTATTTCAAGCTAAATAATACTTTATTTTCTGCCTAACGATATTCTTATTGCTGCCTTCAGAAGCCTTGCTCCCCGACAAAGTTGTCTGCTATTTTATCTCGATTTCAACGCTAAGTCTTGCGTTTTAATTAATTTATTTACTATTTTGGGATCAAATCGATTCGCTTATCTATAAATCACGCTATAAATTCACATATACCGTTTTACGGGTAAACATCATCGAAACTAGTTTTGTTTCAAGTAGTGACCATCAAAAGAAACCCTCAACCCCTCGAAGGCAAAACATGTACGTTTTACTTTGCAGATATTAAGCTGCCGAAAGAGTTAGTATATATGGATGGAAACGACTTTTAAAACGACGAGCTCATTCTTCTTTGTACTTTAACGTGCTGCTATTTTTTTTTAAATTACTAAGGCGGTATTGTTCTTCATTGTGCTATTAAAGAATGTGTTTTAAGATTCCAAAATATTCTATTGTATCTGACAGTTTAAGTACTCACATGATACAAAAGGGGAGAACTGGGTCTGTAAGGAGTTCTCCTTTTTTAACTAAGTTTACTTAAAGTGTTGAAATAGTTTCGAAGAACTTGTTCCAAGTGCTGTTCCAATTTAATTCTTGCAACTTGACAAGGTAAAACAATAATAAAAAGGAGACAATGCACACACAATTTTTATGTGAAAAATTACCCCAATCGAAAGGGTGTAAAAATCACTACCCACACCCGTATGTGATTTCAACTATATTCACTAAAACCAACGAGCCAAATGGATTACAAATGTAATCCTAAGGACCTAGCTCTAAGCCATTTATATACAGTAAAGAAAACAGATTAGCACAAATAAAAGGCCAAGATATTTGGGATAGGATCTTGGTTAACTAATCTCTTTTCCTTAGCAAGAAAATTTCATAAAAACCTAGGCCAAATCAAACTTTTCTTTGCAGGGACTGTAACTTAAGATACTTATCAGAAGCTATCTTTGGTACTAATCCACATGAGCCACACGAAATTCTTTAGTATTTAACAGTTAAATTGTATCACTTAAGTTGAGAGATATAACAATGCCTAACCGAAGAGTCCAACAAGAAGAGCAAAGGATACATCCGAAGAAATTCACAAGCAACGACTTTTACCAATGGTAGTTGAAAATAAGCCATAATTTTAAAAATTAAAATATAGTCACATTTTTTATCTAAAAATAATATTTGGGCAAAAGTACTCTCAACTTAACAAGCAGAGTAGACCTGCTTCTGCAGCTTTTCTTGTTTTTTACAAGCTCTAGGATATTGTGCTAGAACTGCAGAATATCGTAGTGCAACTTTTATGTACTTAATCGAAGTTAAGCAAAATTCTGCAGAGATCTAAGAAACCAAGAGAATGAATAGCTTTTGAAGAATCTACATAGGAGAAGGTTCTAGAATTTAGGAGTTTAGAGAAGAAGAGTAAATGTCTATTATTCAGAATATCCCTACAATTCAGCTGGTGCTTTCTTTTTAAAGAGCTCTCTAATAGCTCCTAACCACCTCCTAACTACCTTCAACCGCCCAACTAACTATAACTACCTTTCTGAGTAGAAAGACTGTTATGCCCCTTACTAACTACTTACAATGACACAGGAAATTGTTGTTTAAAGCTATGAGCATCCATCCAAGTGTTGTCTTCTGCTGGGCAATTGAACCACATTACTAGGAATTGTGTCAAAATTCTGCTTCCTTTAGGCACAACTCTGGATTCCAGAATTGATATAGGTTCCAAGATAATATACCCATGAGGTGATAGAGCAACTGGCAATTCACCAACCACAGGACCAGCTCCAATATGTTTCTTGAGTTGTGATATATGTAAGGTGGAATGGATCTTATCATGAGCAGGTAAATCTAGTTGGTAGGCCACAGAACCAATTCGTTTCATCGCCTGAAATGGCCCAAAGTAGTTGGGACTCAGCTTGTGATAGGAGTGACCTTTTAAGGACGTTTATCTGTAAGGTTGCAGCCTTACAAAGACCATATCCCCCATTACAAATTCTCTAAAGGACCTTTCCTTGTTTGCATGTGACTTCATCCTCGATTATGCTAGCTGCAAATGGTGCTTCAAAAGCCTGATGGTACTTTCTCTTGCCTGCAGACTTCTATCAACTTCCTACACCCATGAGTTGTAAGTGACATAAGGCATACGAGTGGGTGGCTTCTTTCCATAGAGAATTTCAAATGGACTCAGCTTAGTAGCAGAGTGGTATGTTTTATTATACCACCATTCTGCTAGGAATAGCTAGTGTGTCCAACCGTTTGGTCTGCCATTACACATGTACCTGAGGTACCCTTCTACACATTTGTTCACTGCTTCAGTCTGCCCATCTGACTAAGGATGGTGAGTTGTTAAATGATGAAGTTGAACTCCCTGTACCTCAAAGAGAGACTGGCAGAACTTGCTTAAGAACACTACATCTCTGTCACTAACAATAGCCCTGGACCAAGTCAATGCAGAAATGGCTACCCTTGTCAGATGCAAATATGTAGGAAACACCTTTGGGAACTCGCATACAACTGGTATTGAATCCGTAGAATGAACCTTTGCACTAGGATAACATATATGAGCCAAATATTCAAGATAACCTTTCTCGATCATACGTTAAGCCTTCACGTAAGAAATAACCTTGCTAGAAGAATGGGCAGGAGCCCTCATCCACTCTAACCGAGGCAACCCCAGCATAGCTAATGTCACCGTCTTAGAGTGACAATCCAGAATAGCGTGATAAGGTGACACTCAATCCATGCCTAAAATAACATCAAAGTCCACCATATCAAGAATTAGAAGATATATGATAGTCTGAAGTTCTCGATAGAAACTACACACGAGCGATACACACGATCTACCACAATTTTATCTCCCATAGGCATGGACACATAGACAGGAGCACCCAAAGAATCACGAGTCATAACCAGATATGAAGAAAAATAGGATGGCACGTATAAATAAGTAGAGTCCGGATCAAATAAAATAGAGGCATCTTTATGGAAAACTGGAACATGTGATAACGGCATCAGATGACTCTACCACAGTCCTAGCTGGAAATACACAAAAAGGAATGGACCCCACCACTCTGACCTCCTCCTCTCGGACAGCCTCTAGCTGGCTGGCCTCCACCTCTAATGGCCTGACCTCCGCCTCTAGCAGCCTAACCCCACCTCTAGCTGGTTGTATGGGTGGTGGAGCAACCGGTGCCGGAACTATGGCAAGAGAACCATGTTGTGGAATGATGCACTGTGACCTAGGGAAAAATCTCGCGACGTGCCTCGGATCTCAAAAGTATAGCAAGTACTCTGCTACTGTAACTACTGGCCTGGAAGAGACCTTGCCGACCTGAATAACCATCCTGATAACTCTGGATCGGAGGCGCACTAATAAGAGCTGAAGGTGCGATGTAGGCTAGATGCTCAGGATGAGATCCATAAGAACCACGACTATCTTAAGCACCATGGGATGCCTGAATCGTTAATTAAATTGGTTTGGGAGGATGGACCTGAACAAATGAACCCCTACCTCTAGATGAGGCACCAGTGAAACCACCAAAATGACGAGGCCTCTTCTCAGATACCGCATCCCTATCCTGACTACGAATTATTTTGATTCGTCTAGCAATCTCTACTACCCGCTAGAAAGAAATATCATCCCCAGTCTCTTTGGCCATCTGTATCCTGATACTGAAAGCAATACCATCAATGTATCTCCTCATTCTCTCCTTCTCAGTAGGAAGCAAGACTACTGCATGGCGAGCTAAATCCATGAATCTAGTCTCATACTGGGTAACAGTCATGCTAAGTTGTTGAAGGCACTCAAATTGTCTATGATACTCTTTTCTCAGATTAAAGGAATGACCCTCTCCAAAAATATCTGCAAAAACTGATCCCAAGTGAGTGGCAGTGAACCTGTTGGTCCTACTCCACTCATAATCCTTCCCACACTTCTTGGCAGAACCGGCCATCTGGAATACTGCAAAATCGACTCCATTGGACTCTATAATACCTATGTGGCACAACACCTCGTGGAAACAGTCAATAAAATCTTGAGGTTTCTTAGAAGGTGTTCCACCAAAGCGAATAGGAAACAACTTTGTGAACTTGTCCAATCCCTAAGAAGACATCACAGGCCTCCCCCTGGTCTGAGTAGCAACAATAGGCTGAGCCACTCTAACTGGAGGAACTGCCGGAGTCTGATATCCATGAGCCATCTGCTCTGGTGTTTGAGTAGCGGGAGTCTATGCTCCTCCCCCAGCCTGGGAGACAGTTGGTGCCACCAGAGATGCACTAGTTTGGGCCACACTTTCCACAAGGCACACCAAGCGGACTATAGCATCCTGAAGTACCGGGGTAGCAATAAACCCCTCTGGGACCTGAGCTAGTCCGACTGGCACGGTCTGTACAAGGACCTCCTCCTCCTTCTAAATTTGAGGCTCTGGAATAGGTGTTGTTGTATGTGCTCTAGGCTGAGTTTTACCTCTGCCTCTACCTCTGCCTCTAGCTCGACCTCAGCCCTAGCCTCTACCCCCTGGCAGTGGCAGCAACCTGAGGCTCCAGCTCCTGACCCGCTGTGGATGTTGTGCGTGTCCTCACCATTTGCAAGAGAATAAGAATGGAATGATTCAAACTTCCGTAATAGAATAAAGTCGCACGATAGAGAAAGAAAGAAGAGAAATTTTCCTAAGCTCTATAGCCTCTAGAAGATAAGTACATGTGTCTCCATACCGATCATGTAGATTCTACTAAGCTTGCTCAAGACTCGCAAGACCTAGGCAATCTAGTGCTTTGATATCAACTTGTCACGATCCGGAATTTCTACCCTCGGGACCGTGATGGCGCCAAACATCTACTTGCTAGGCAAGCCGATGTTATTAAATTAATTAACTGGTCTTTAAAAATTATCACAAAGTAATGATATTTAACGATTAATTAACTCAAAATTTAACACTGTGTTAATAGAAATATTGCGATGCCAACCACTCCAAGAAATCTGGAGTCATAAGTACATGAGCAGCTAGAATACTACATAGACGTCTTAAATAAATTACAATTGTTTGAAACTAAATGAATAGTAAATTTAATAAAGAAGGGGACTTCAGGTTTGTAGACTCCATGTAGCTATACCTCAAGTCTCCAATGCAGCTGAATCCGAGCAGAGACACCACTAGACGTCGTTCGGACCAACACCAGTATCTGGAGAAGAAGTGCAAAAGTATAGCATGAGTACAACCCATCCAATATACTATGTAAGTGTGGATCCTAATCCTGACGAGGTAGTGATGAGGCTATGACAAGATACCTATGTAAATCATGTACAAGTATATACATAAAGAAACAAAATAACAAGTAGGACAATTAAAATTTTAACTAGGAGGGAACATGTAGAAAGGGGGTACGATAAGAATGGCAAGTACAAAACCACCAAATAACCGTCTTCCGAAAAACATTAATAATGAAACTAACTAAATCATCAATTCGGAAACCAAGTAAAGCAATAAAGTCAACAATGGCACGGTACCACCCTTCGTGCTACTCTAGCTCTCACCACATAATATTATAAATGGAATGGTAGGGCATCACCCTTCGTGTTTTTACTCTCAACCTCACATGATGTGATAAATGATAATAAGCAATCAAATGCACGGCATCGCCTTTCTTTCTTTAATCCTCACCATCTCTCAAATAATTGATATTGTATGCAAATAAGGCACGGCAACATCCTTCGTGCTTTTCACTCTTCCTCACCAAGAAACAACATAAATTCAAAGTAGCAAAACAAGTTGGGAATCTATTTCACTTCAATCTTAGTGTAAAGATAATTCATCTCAAATTTTAAAATTTCAACAACCCCAAATAATCAATAAATACGAAGGCGAGCAATTAAAGAAGTAATAATCTAATTATATCATGGAAAACATAGTCATGGAAGCAACATAATACAATAAAATAATTTTCACCCGCATGCTTTAACCCAATAATAACGTATATACTCGTCACCTTACATATACGTCGTCCCCACACATAAATCACATAGCAAATAGACTAACAAGTCATAATCCCTAAGTCAAAGTTAACCACGACACTTACCTCACTCTACAACTAAATTAATGCTCAATCATGGATTTTTCTTTAGAATTAGCCTCCAAACCAATCGAATATAGCCAAATATAGTTAAAATAATTCAAAATAGGCTTTAGAAACTACTCACGAGGGAAAAATATTCAATCTTAAATGGATTTAGAAAAAGTTAACAAAAATCAACCCCAAGCCCACTTGGTGAAAACCCAAGATTCGCACCAAAATCTAATTATCCGTTCACCCTTGAGCCCGGTTATGTTAGTGGTTTCGAAATCCAACCTTAATTTGAGGTCTAAAACTCAATATTACAAAATCCCCATTTTTTATCCAAATCCCTAATTTCTACCATGAAAAATCCTAGATTAAAGGTTAAAATCAATGAGTGTTCATGAAAATATAAAAAAAAAGTTAAAATTTACTAACCAAAGAAGTTGGGATGAAAAACCTCTTCAAAATCGCCTCTAGGCCGAGTTCTAACTTCAAAAATGGTGAAAGATGGTTCAAATCTCTACTTTCAGCTATTTTAATACATGGGTGTCACGTGTTCTTCGCGTTCGAGAAGAACCTGACAGGTTTTCTAAGAGCAGCGGGAAAAAGGACTTCGCGTTCGCAAGTTACTCTTCACGTTCGTGAAGGCTTAAGTCCCCACTTGCCTTCACAGGAAAATGCACGCACTGGCAAAGAGTAACCGCCGGACCTTCCCGAGATCCCCACAAAGCTTCTCATCCGCGAGAAGCATGTTGCACTCGTGAAGGGTAATCCCTTCTCTAATTCACGTTCGTGGCCATCTCCTCGCCTTTGAAAAGAACAAATATGCCACAACCCCATATCTCCATTCGCGATCGTGAAGCACAATTCACCAGACACCATAAACTGCTAAAACCAACAATCTCGTAAGTCCAAAATGGTCCGTAGCCTATTCGAAACTCACCCGAGACCCTCAGGCTCCAAACTAAATACAAACACATGTATATTACATCATACAAACTCGCAAGGATGATTAAAACATCCAAATAACATCTACAACTACTGATCGGACATCAAAACGCATGAAATTTCAAAGAAATCTCATGAACCTTTAAAATCACAACCAAGGGTCTGAATCCTATCAAACCAACTCCGATTTGAACCAAATTTTGAAGACAAGTGTCAAATAGTAAAATAGACCTATTCCAAGTGCCGAAACTAAAATCTGAACCCGATAGCCATAAAGTCAACATACAGTTAAACCTAGTAAATTTATAAACTTTCAAATTGCTAAGTTTCGATAAAATAAATCAAATCAACTGAGGGGCCTCCGAATTCAATTCTAGGCATACACCCAAGTCTAAAATCATAATACGGACCAATTAGAATCGTAAAAACACTAATCTAGGATCGTTTACAGAAAATATTGACCATAGTCAACTCAAGTTATTTTTAAACTCCAAAATAATAATTTTCTTCAAATTTCTATGTGAAAACTTTCCAGAAAAGACACAGTGATGCGAGACTAAATTGCATAGTTTAACATGTGATATACCTTACATTTTATGCGCATTAATGATAAAATTACACTTGTTATGTGCTTAATGGAGTT